>PVKS010017661.1:0-41625 GCA_004027875.1 Aplodontia rufa
TCCTCCTCGGGCACTGGGATCATGGAGGCCTGCCTCCTCCTCGGGCACTGGGATCATGGAGGCCTGCCTCCTCCTCGGGCACTGGGATCATGGAGGCCTGCCTCCTCCTCGGGCACTGGGATCAAGGAGGCCTGCCTCCTCCTAGGGCACAAGGAAGCCTGCCTCCTCCTCGGGCACTGGGATCAAGGAGGCCTGCCTCCTCCTCGGGCACTGGGATCAAGGAGGCCTGCCTCCTCCTTGGGCACTGGGATCAAGGAAGCCTGCCTCCTCCTCGGGCACTGGGATCATGGAGGCCTGACTCCCCAGTGGGCACGGGGACCGTGGAGGCCTGACTCCTCCACTGGCACGGGAACTATGGCAGCCTGTCTTCTCTGGCACAGGGACCATAGAGGCCTGACCCGCACACGGACCGGAGGCACAGGGAGGCCTGACCCCTATGTGGCACCAGGGCCTTAGAAGCCTGTTTCCTCCGGGCACAGAGACAGTGGAGGCTTGTTCTTCCGCTGACGTTCAGACTGTGGGGAGGCCTATCCGTCTTTGGGCATTGGGAACCATGTAGTGATGTGTCCAGTCAGTGGGTGTGAGGCCCCTGCTCTGCACACTCAGGCATCAGCATCCATGGTCTGTTCTGACCTTGGAGGTCCCGGTCAGTAGGGTAGCTCTAGGGAGGCCATTTTGTGGCATCATCCCAGCCCATGGGCATCCTGTCCCCAGGGTATTGGAGCCCTGTGGAGTTGGGCATACTAGGAAACCGAAAAGCTTTCTCAGTGGAGTCCAAGGCAAAGAGGCAGAAAAGGACCCAGAGTGAACCAAGGGTTGGTTTCTGTGCCAGGTGTTTATCCCAGGTTCATTTACTGGGTTTACATGCATTGGTTTGATTCCAGGACCCTCTCTGCTGAGCACTTCATCCTCCCACAGCATTTCTGGATGCCTCAGACCATCTGTGCCAAACTGTCCTTGCAGGGTAGAAGGCTTGGGAACCCAAATGCACCCAGATGGTGGACCTTGGACTTCGGAGGACCTAGCCAGAAGTCAGTGATGTTTCCTTCAGACATTAAATGTCAGTATGTTGAAGTTTACTGTTTCAGACCTGTCCATTGTGCATTTTTTATATTGCCCACTCATTCCACCCAGTGATTTGCTGGCAGGGCAGCAGGAAAGTGTCAGGCCAGGTTAAGAGCAAATGATCAGGGGGCTGGAGGAGAGTTAGCGGTTTGAGCACTTGCCTGGCATGCACGAGGACCCGGGTTCGAACCCCTGCACCACATACACAACTAAGTTTTGGAGAAACAAAGCAAAGGCCAGATGAAAAAAAACTGATTCTCTTTCCATCTCTCTCACGTACACTCTTTAAAAAAAAAAAGTAAATGATCACAGAGAGAATAGCCATTTGCTAGAAGAAGTCAGAAGTAGTCTAACATGCTCTCACTAATTAATTCAAGCAATAGAGAATGATTACTAATTACATAACAGGTCCTATAGGGGGTTTCAAAAGTAAAAACAATCCACCGGCCAGAAACTGGAAACCTGAAAGGGCAAAAGACACAAACCCAGTAAAAAGTTGTAACAGAGGTTTTTAAAATCCTGTAGAAAACGTTGAGAAAGCAAGACTAATTGCCACTTGACGAATAGATGGATGCTCTTTCATCTGACTCCTACACAAAGGTGGTATGTTAAGAGTTGGTTAGGAAAGATCTTTTTGAGTGAAGACCAGTCAAGAAGAGAAACTTAAGGTCAGCTGATTTATATGTGGCCATATGTGTAGTCATTCCATTCTCAAAAAATCTCAGGCAGGTAAAGCTTCTCATACTTGAAAACAGAAATACTTAACAAGAAACAAGGTTATTTCCAAGATCTGCCAATCAGTGAATGGCAAATTATTTTATTTGCATCTGTTTTTGAATAGTTCTCTGGTGCCTTTAATAAAATGCTATTTTACACAGGAAGAAATTGAGGGTCAAAGGGGTTAGTTAATTTGCTAAAGGCAAATCAAGTTTGGACACAATCTAAGTGTTATTTCCATATGCGTGTTCTCACATAACGCTGAAAACATAAAGGCAAATCATAAAATTTCTGGACATGTATCAGTTTGGATTTTATGTGTTTGAATTCAAATTATATTTTGTTCTGAGGATTTGAAGTAGTTTACAAAAATACATGCCTGGCCTGGTGAATAAAGAGCTGAGGAAATCATGGTGAAAGGCACAAATTGAAAAACCAAAGACAGGAAGTAGCTAAATAAATCTAGCAAATCCTCTAGTCATAAAAGGTAAATCAACGATTGAATTCTGGACTCAACCCAGCTAGAGAAGAGGGCATAATTAGCTGCAAGATCCAGTTACCTAGAAAATGAGATAGATCTGTGGTTTGGATGATGCATGTTCTAATGAGTGGTAAAAGTAATGGCTTCAGGTGTCTGTGAAGTTACTGTTTGTGCAGTTCCTGAAGGCACCTTGGTGAGATGGCCAGGGGAGAGATCCCTTTCACGGCTGGTAGGGTGGTTTCCTCATACATCCCGTGGTAGAAGACAGATGTCCAGTGCCAGAGCGACTGAAGGGACAGCAAGGATTCAGCTGGATGAAGAAGCAGCTCTCTACTAAGAATGGGTTCCATCTTACTTTCAGATAGTGCAGCCAGGTGCAGGGGCCCTGCCTGTAATCCCAGTGATGCCAGAGGCTAAGGCAGGAGGATCGCAACTTAGCAAGACAGTGTCTCAAAAATAAAAAGGACTGGGAGTGTGGCTCAGCAGTTAAGCACCCCTGGGTTCAGTCCCCAGTACTGGAGCTGAGGGGGAACAGTGTTGCAGGAGCCTCAGAGACGGTATATTTGGCTGGACCAACATCCAGAGAAATCTGACAGGTTAACTGCACTCATCATCCTTCTACTGTCAGGCGCCTGCCAGCAGCACTAGAGTTCTTCCTTTGGGCATTTTCCATCCTCCACTAATGAGCCCTATCCCACCACTGGTGGACACTTCAGCGCCACTGAGGAAGAAGGAAGATGTATGTGTTGCTTCAGGTCAAGAGAGCTCTTCACTTTGCTCCACGAACCTTGGCAGTGTGAAGATGTCACTCAGGAGCCACAGGCATTAGTGGCCTGGAAAGAATCGTGTAACCCGGAAGTGCTGTCATCACTGGAGCCCTGAACCAGGTGAAGCCCAGGCCTGCTGTGCAGCCTTCAGTTATGTGAGCGATGAGAACACGTAATGGAGACCCTTTCTTGGGCATCCGGTCCTGACTGATGCTGAGTGCTGGAAGGGTTTCTCTGTTGGGTCCCAAGACCTCCTTCCTCAGTGGCAGATGCTTTTCTAATGCATTCTCAGCATTCCCAATGGTGTATCTCCTGTTTACTCAAACTTAACCAGAGTAACACAAGTGTATTCAGCCTGCCACACCCTTGATCTCCAAGTTCTCCGTGGAAAGGGATGTGCGTGCCACCAGCTTCTTCACTGTGGCCCAGCTGATGTTGGGTGCAGCGCATACACTTAACAGTGTCACATGCGACAAGTCCTCATGGGTGTATGGTGGGACTACCACATGAAGAGAGTGCATCCTTCACCCTGAAAGGCCCCTCCCACCTCTGCCAGCCTTCCTCCCACCCCACCCCTTCCCAGGCAGCCACTTGTGACTTGTCATCCTAGGTTTGTACATGTGAAATCATGCTTGCTTGCACAGTTTTTGGGGGGGAGGAGGGCCTGCCCCCTTCCACTGAGCAGTTACTTTGAAAATCACCTATGCACTGATTTGTAGTTCGTCGCTTTTCATTGCTGGACAGTGTCTTGCTTTCCCTTCTTCATTGCAGTGGCTTACAAGCCCCCCACGCTCCTTTCTGACTAGTAGATGAGCCAAGTCCTGTCACTGCCCCTGTCTTCCCTCTAACTGGATCACAGTTGCAGCCAGGCAACTGCTCAGCCTCCTGTCTGGCCTCCCGCCACACAGGACTTCTCCAGGCTTCAGTAAGCCACGATCAGTGTCACCGTCAGGAGTTTGCCTACTGTATTATGTTAATACAGTGAATTAGCGTAGCAAGCTTTGTATGCCTAGAATAAACCTAAAGTAGGCATGATATAGTATCCTTTGTTTGCTAAAGCTGTGTTGAAAGTTTTCGCAATTGTAGTTGTGAGGCTGGCTTTCACTTTCCTCTCTCATGGTGTCCTGGTTCTGGTGTCTGCATGATGCTGGCATCACAAAACACTCTGGAAATGTCCCGTTGTCTTTCACTCTAGCAGAGTTCTCAAGATTGGAATTACACTTTATTTCTTTATTTTGTAAAAAGTAGAATCACTTCTGAAGTCACTTGAGACAGTAGGTTTTTCACGAGCACTTTTCAAACTACAGATTCAGTTTCAAAACACTTACTGGATTATTCACTTTTTCTTAAACATGTTGGTGTTAGTACTTTTTACTAATGCATCACCTCATCCGAGTGTTCAGATACATTCACGTGAGTTTCCCTTTCACAGCCTGTGTGATCCTTAGGATGTATACAAATGTCCCCTTCCATCCCGACCTTGCAGATGTTTGCCTTTGTGAAAGCTGATTTCAGGTGTTGACTTGGCTGGATTAGCAATACCTGGGAACCTGGAATAGCACGATCTGTCTGTGCTCTGAGGGTGTTTCCAAAGGAGGACAGCATGTGAGTCTGTGTGGATTAATGGGGAAGACCTGCCCTCTGTGCATGGGCACCATCTGGTCAGCTGGGGACCAAGAGAGGAGAAAACTAGAAGACCAGTCACCTTGCCCGGAGAGCTAGACATGCAGGTCTCCTGCCTCAGACATCAGACATCCAGGCTTTCTGGCCTCTCGGCTCCAGGCCTTACACCAACAGTCCCCTCCCTCAGTTCTCAGGACCATCAGCTTCCCTGTTCTTGAGGCCTGCAGAGAGTCTGCTGTGGGACTTCCCAGCCACCATAGTGGGCCAATTCCCATGTAAATCCCCTCTTAAATGTGTGGGTGTGTGTGTGTGCACGCATGTGTGCACATTTCCCTTATTCTTTCTCCTGGGTGAACCCAGATTACTACAGTCTTCTTGAAAGGTGTTTTTGGGGGAATCTCAATTCCCTTTTTAGTCTTTGTGCAAAATTCACTCTTCATTTTTTTATTGCATTAATTTGTGCTCTTTTGCTCTCCCTTACCCTTCTCCCTCCCTTCGTCTCTGCCTTCTTTGCATTTGCTGTTGCTTTTCTGAGTGCCTGGAATAGAAGCCAGCTTAAGTTCTGCCCCTTCTTTTCTGAGCTGCATCCAAGGCTATAATCTCCTCACACTCAGCTTATAGGAGTTTACATTTAGTCTTTGTGTTACCATCTGTGTTGGTCCTTTTTTTTTCTGCTAAAACAGAATACCTGAGACTGGTGGTTTATAATGAACAAAAACCCACTTTGCTCATGGTCCTGGAGGTTGGAGAGCTGAGAGCACAGTGCTGGCATTCAGCGCCAGAGACCATGGACCAGGGCGAGTAAGCAGGTGCACCAGGGCCAAGACCCTTTCCTGGTGCATGAACTGGGAGCTCATTTGAGCCACAGAACCATCCACTGCAGAATGTCCCTTTCTTCTGCAATTTCTTCTCTGACTCATGGCTCTTCATGTATTCCTCCACTTCCAGACATGGGGATTGGGAAATTACTGCGTTTCGTCCATGTATCCATCCCAGTATGAGATCACCTGTGTCGTTGCTGGTATCTTTATGTGCTTGCTCTACCAGTTGCTCAGGAATGTCTCCCCGTTTTCATATCTATTTCCACTTGCAGTGTCACTGTTTGCTTTATGTGGTTAGGGACTTTGTTATTAGGTGACTACAAATTAAAATTTCCACTTTGTACTAGTACTTTGGTTTGGATATGGTGTGTATGAGCTCCCCAAAGCATCATGTGCTGGAAAAGTTGTCCCCCGCATGGCAGTAGGGAAGGTGACTTGGTCATAGGGGTGCCACCTTCAGAAGGGATCAGTACAGTTTTCATGGGACCCCAGTTACAAAGCAGGCCCCTCCCACACACTTGCCCCTTCAGGGCAGGACCATTTCCCTTTCTGTCTGTCTGTCATGTTTCAATGCAGCCAGGAAGGCCCTCAGCACAGGCTATCCCTTGGATGTTGAACCTCCAGAACTGTGAGCTGAGTAAGCTTTGTTTCTTTATAAAGTTCCCAGCCTCGGGCATTTTATCAAAGCAACAGGTAATGGACCAATATACCTGACCTTTTGAACTTCTAAATTACAAAATGCCCTTTGTTTCTAGTAGCGCCCATTGTCTCAGCAGCTTTTCTTTTTGTGTCCATGCCTTTTTGTTTGAGGTGAGTTTATTTTAAGAAGCATATAATGCTTTAAAATTTAGTTTGATCATCTTTGTATTGACTAAGTGCAGTGGCTCCCAAAATTGGTTCCATATTGGAATAATCTGGAGAACTTAAAAAAAAAACCTCAGTGCCCTCATCGTACTTCCTAGCAGTGGCATGTTAGGTTTCCAGCTGCAGTGTATGATAGGGTCCCATGGCCCCATCCCTGGTAGAGCTTGGTCCATCTGTTCCCATAGAAGGCCGTGTGTCAAGGGAAGTCAGCCAGTCAGAAAAGGATAAGTATGGCCTGACTCCACTTCTCTGAAGCCCGAAAGCAGCCAGATTCATAGAGTGAGTAAGAGAGAGGTGCCGGGGGCTGAGGGAGTGGAGAGGTGGTGTTGAATGGGGACAGTGTCAGTGTATCAAGATGAAGAGCTTAGGAGATGGGTGGGGGTGATGGCTGTGCACCAATGCAAATGACATAAAAAATGTCAAAATGGTGAATTCTGTTCTGATCCTGAACAATCACGAAAATAACATGTAATGTTGGGGTCATCTTCCGGGAGGACAGAGGTCAATTTGAATTCATTTTTGGGTGCATGGGTGAGAATTATTGGCACTGCTGTCAACTTTCTACATTTTGATTTCCGCCAACAGAGACATCAACAGCACTGTCATTAAGAGAAAGAGGTCTTAACACACTCCAGGCCAGAGGCCCTGGTTGTTCCCAGGGACTAGGTTTGTGCCCACCCACATTGAAAACAAGACAAAAAGCATAGATAGGGAGGTGAATCTTACCGCAGCCAGAACTGGGAGGGCAGCTGTCTACCTCTGCCCTCCTACAGCAACCGCACAGTTCCCAGGAGCAAAGCCAGGAAATAAACCAGCAGGTCCAGCCAGGCTAGGTTGCCAGAGAGACGTCACAGTGTTTTCCTGTCCTCCCTGGTGCCTGCCCAGGCTCTGGGACCCTTTCCTCAGTTTCCAGCCTCCGTATGAGGATACTTAGTTGCAGAAAAGCAATTTATCAGGAAATAAGGGAGCTTCTAATTCTAAAGGGGGCTCTGTTGGGCTGGAGCGGTGGCTCAGCGGTTACGGCGCTTGCCTAGCATGTGCGAGGACCTGAGTTCAAACCCCAGCACCACGTACACAACTGAGTGTTGTAGCAGCAGAGGCCACATGAAAAAGTAAATAAAGCTGTTTCTCTCTCTAAAATAAAATAAAAGGGGCTCTGTTACAAAAGAAGCAAATGTTTTTAAATCTAGTAAGTCCTGGAATGTCTGCCAGTGTCCTGTGCAGAAAGGGCCCCCACAAACCTCTTGCCATGATCTGGTCTGACGGGCAGTTCTGACGGGCAGTGCACAGATGGCTCTCTTGCCTGAAGCGTAGGGCACAGATGAAGTAGAGGAGGGTCTGCAGCTCTGTCACCACACAGAGCTCAGTGACCACTTCATTTGTCACCATACGGATTCCTGTCGCATCCCCTAGACGGCCACATGCCCAGAGTCCAACTTCAGGCCAGCATGAGCAGCAGATGCAAGGACCAGCAAGTGTGGTGAGACATTGCCAAAGAGTGCACGCACAGCTGGGATGAGAACTTGGCCTTGCCGAGGAGGGGGGTCCACAGGAGACCACCCATTGGTGGAGAAGTTCCAGAGGAGAGTCACTAAAGGAGGCTCCACCCAGAAGCCGGAGAGGGTGCAGGCGGGACCCTGTTGTCTGCACCTCACTCTCCTGTCTGCTGGGCAGAGCTAAGGGCTGTTCTTTACAGGACCCCCACACCAAGGCTTTGTGGATCTCCAGGCCTTACCTTGTGATGCAGATACATCTAATGTCAAAAGAATTACAGAATGTCTCTGTGGCTCTCGAGGGAAACAATTCCTGTTTCTTCAGTAATAAAATCATTGAGCTAGAAAATACTTTTATTTTCTTATACAAATCTCTCATTTAATGGATGAAAAGTAACCCCAGAGAAAAGCCGTTCTTTCCTTAAACAAATGACAGCAATAAAAACAAGGTTTTGGGAAGTACAGTGAAAAGTACGGACTTCATGACTGTGAGAGCTGAGCCCTGACGACCCTGAAGCCCTTGAGACAGGACATGCGAACAGAGGGTGCCCAGGCCGCATGGAAACAGGTATCTGCAGCGCCCGCCCAGGAAACCTGCCCTCCTCTGCAGCAGACAGCCCGGGAGGTCACTGTGCTCAAGTATGACGTGGTTTCTCTAGTGACAACCCAGGAATCTAAACAACCTGTTACAGCCCCAGAAGGCAAGGATTTGGTCATTAACTGGTAGCTTCCCTAATTTCTTCCCCCAATTTCAACTTAGGACCAACCAGAGAAGCCAGATATGCCCTCAACCCATCACTTGGGACACCTGGCTTACGTGTACTGCCACCTGCAGCCAGCCTTTCTCCACTGGCAAAGTTGTGTTCGCTGCTCTGCCTGTCTTTCAGTCTCTGCCAGAATACAAGTAACAGTGGTGGCTGACACCCTTGCTATACCAAGTAAAGAATAGTCTTTACTTTTCCTTGTGAGTGATCTTGTTGATTTCCACACATAATACAGGTTTCCAAGTTGCAGTCTTAGCAGGAGTGACTTCACCAGGGCTAATGGCACACCACACAGTTGGGACATTGGGTTGGCGTGAGTGCCAGCAGGGGTATTAGGGAACCACTGCAGATCACGCGCGGCTTGCTCTCCTGACTGCTTAAGCAAGTCTCACTGGGCGCTGGGGAGGAAGTCAGGAGCCGCTTCCATCCTTTGGGAGGGGAGATAGTCCACTCCAGGGGCACACATAGGAGAGTGAGGACTTCCTGTTGATTTTCACCAGGTGAAACCAAAACTATCAAGTTAAGGATCGCTAATCTCCACTTTCCTTAGAGTAAATCTCTAGTCAGCCCCGTCTGCTGTCACTACTGAAAGTCTTCTCTGAAAACATGCAGAAAAATGACCTAAACCAAAATAGGGTTTCTAGCATCACGAGAGTTGTTGTCTAGAAACTTAAATGATGAAGAGTTAATTAATCTCATGGAAATGTAATTTTCTGGGACACCAATGAAAATTTGCACTATGCAGTGGAGTCTCATTGGAACAGGATTAAGGTAAAAAATGCCACGTTCAGGGCTCAGAATTTGGCTATATTGTCTAAGTACACGAAGCCTATTGGATTATCCATATAGTAGAATATTTACCTCACAGGGTTGATGTCAGCACTAGAAAATGAAAATACATTTGGGCTCCAGAGGACTTACCACAGTAATCTGTGTGGAATGCATGATAGCTACAATAACCAACATTATCATTTTCCCTCCCCCAGCGTTGCTTTTCTTAAAGGCAGTAAGGAAAGTTTTACTTGGGAGGGCATTTTAAGGTCAAAGAAGATGAAGGCAACGAAGGGAGAGGAGAGCTGCAATAGCTCTAAAGTAACAGGCTTATTCAGAACAAAGCTGCGGAGGGGGGCCCGGTGGAGTCCACTGACAGTGCAGATTTAGAGGGCGTGAGGAAAAGAGGCTCAGGATGCTGCTGGGGAGCTGTCAGGGAAGGGTTCTCTTCTCTGCTTGGTGGTGGAGTATTGTCCAGAGTTTAGGGATAGGTGGGTCCAGGTTTTAGGGATTAGGTGGGTCAGGGTTTGAAGGACAGATCTTCTTGTTCCCAGATGAAGGATAAGCTCCATATGGCATTGCCTAGGTCAAGTTTTACCTAACAAGCATGACCTGTGTACAAGGTATCAGGACCACTTCAATAAGATTTTGCAGTGGGGCAGAGGTATTGGGCTCAACACTAAATACAACAAGGAAAAGTGGAATTTATAGCCAAGAAGCAGGGTGGGGGGGGTCAGTGGATGAAAATTACTAATAGGTGTTATCAGAGGTAAGAGTTGTTCTGGCTACATCAACCTAACACTTCCTGTTGAAGCCAGACCAAGTGATCAGACCTCACATGGGGAAGAGTGGAGGTGGAGAATGAGGAAGCTGCTCAAATACTAAGGTGTGAGAGATTCTGCGTAAACTGAATGAGCAGAAACAATATGAAAGTCCAGGCCTTAAGACTTGGTAGAAAAGTGCTCTGAGCTGGGCCACGCCTGTAATCCCAGTGACCTGGGAGTAGAAGCAGAGGATCACGTGTTTGAGGCATCCTGCGGCATCTTGGCAAGGCCTTATCTCCAAATAAAAAATAAGAAGGACGGTGGCTGTACCTCAATGGTAAACCACCACTGGGTTCAATCTCCAGTGCCAAAAAAAAGAAAAAGTGCCTGGAAGAGCCTGCGTGGAATTTAGTCAGAGAAGATCTGGGTGATCGCCACTTGCCGTCCTTGGGGTCACTGCTCAGCTCCACCAGGAGGCTCACAAACAGCAAAGTGGAGAGAAGGGCTCTTTCCCTCTCGGCCCAAAATTCAGTCTTTGTTAGTGCATTTTGCGGTACTGGGGATTGAGCTCAGGGCCCCATGCATGGTAGCAAGTGCTCTACCACTGTGACTCAGTCACTATTAACAAATGGCCCAGGGGCGTTTAAGCACCAGTCCTCTCCTGAAACTGCTCAATGAGGGTGGAATAGTGGTGTCCGGTTGAGATTAATTTAGCGCATGCCATGGAATATTCTCAAGTGAATAGAAACAATGAGCACAGAGCAACCTGATCTGAAGAAACTTGAAGTTCTTGTGGGAAGGGTAGATGTGGCAAACACTCGGTACCCTTGAGGGGATAGGAAGCCAGCTGGAACGTCAACCTCGAGCCGCCTCTGGGGCCTGGGCAATCTGAAGGCCCTGGGCTGGGCTCAGGGTGAGCAGCGTAAGCCAAGGCCCCCAGAGGCAGCAGGAACCCGTGGGCCAACACACCTGGGAGCTTGGCAGCAAGCCGCCCCTCTGCGGTCCAGTCGTGCCTCAGTGATATCCCGTTTAAATAACTCTTGAGGATGCCAAGTTAATGGAATATGCTGGGCTTTAAGAAAGAAAACATGTTTAGTTTTCAAAATTTAGCAATCCCAAAGTTGCTGAGGGTCTGCCTACTATGATACATTACTGTGCATTTCCTACCAGTTAGGTAGAATTTGACCAAGGCAAATCCATGTTGAATCTTATTTTTCCATCTTAGGCCAAGAACCACCTAATCCCTAAACCCTGACCCACCTATCCCTAAACCCCTGACCCACCTAATCCCAAAACCTGGACCCAACTATCCCTAAAACCCGGACAGTACTCCTCCATTGTGCAGAAAAAGGACCCTTCCCTGACAACTCTCCAGCAACATCCTAATCCTCTTTTCCTCACACCCTCTGTATCTACCCTCCCTAAGCAGAGGATGGGTTCCAGCACAGGGGCCCCCTCCGCAGGTTTCTCCCAACAAACGTGTTATTGTTGAGCCACTGACACTCTCCTCTCCTCTCCTTCATTCACTTTGATCTTACACCACCTCCTGTCCACAGGGGTTGGGGGTTCTTAGAGTCTCCTAGAGGCTGCCTGCAGGAGTTGGCTGGTCAGCACTGGAAGGAGTCCCTGCCCTCCACTGCAAAATCAAGGACTGTGGGGCTCACTGGCTCTTTCCAGTGACGTGCTGATCTCATGGTAGCCACGGAAAGGGGATTTGTGAGACCACAACCAAAGTCAGCTGCAGCCAACAGCCCTGCCCAGGGTGTGACTGTCAGTGGAAAACTAGAGCCTCTATCTCAACCTTCCTGAGACAACAGCTCACTGAGGCCCAACTGCTCTGTTTATCCTGTGCCCTTCAGGCCAGAGCAAGGTCCTGTGTCTGCGGGCCGGGTCTCAACAAAGACTGTTAAGTGTCTAATCACCTTTTCAACCATGTTTTCAGTTCCCAGCCTTGAGCTCTGGTTAGGGGCCAGGACATTCACGACACCTTCTCTCTTCTCCAGAGAGGAGAAAAATTCATTTTAACAATTTTCCACAGGAAAAAAGTATGAGAAAATGCACAGATCTGGCACTAAGCATTCGTAACATACGGATTACTGAGGTTTTTGTACTGTAGCCTGGATTGGGAGCTGTCTGAAAGTTAAATTGCATTTGGGGGTGGGGAGTGGCATTTGGAATTGAACCTAGAGGCCCTTTACCACTGATCTGCATCCCAGGTCCTTTTTTAATTTTTATTTTGAGACAGTTCTTGCTAAGTTCCTGAGGACCTCACAGAGTGGCTGATACTGGCCTTGAACTCACTATCCGCCTGCCTCCGTCTCCTGGGTACCACTGTGCCCAGTGTTCAATTGAATGTTTAAAGTATAGGTTTACCTAAGAAGCAGAGGCTGCCAGCTTTGAAAGCCTTCAGCGACATTAGCCCGGGCCCTCTGGCCGAGATTGGCAGCTTTTTATTTCTGCACTTTGATTTTCCATCAGACAGAAGAGCCCCAACTACAATGCTTGATGCAGTGAGCAGAAGCACTTCATCTGGCCTCTCCTTGCTGTCATTTTATACAAGGATGTGTGCGCATGGGCACTCAGGGTGAAGGTCCGTTTGGCACCACGCCATAGTGAGGGGTAGCTGTGTGTCAGAAACAAGGAGACTGAGAAATAGAACTAATAAAGCTCTACCAAAGGAGAATTCACACCCGCACAAGGAAGGTGGAGAATGATTGAGCCTGGGCAGAGAACACCTCGGTGTGGCAAAGGTGACAGGTCATCTAAGGGAGCTAAGTATGGCACATTTCTGAGGCCACACCACAGCGCATAACTGAGGTTGCATACTGCAGCCTGTTGGATTAGTCAACAATACCAGGATCTGTCGGAAAATTAAGTTAAAATTTTAAAGTATAGGAGCCCACAGAGAAGGCAGGGCTGAAAGTCTGAGGTACTGAACCTGGGGAACTGGCCAGATGGGACAAAGGGGAGACTGTGCTTGCTGGTCGAGAGACTGTTTTTCCAGCTTGTCTCAAACGCAGTCAGTGGTTCTTAACTCCGAATGATTGTGACTCTCGGGACATGTGGCCACATCTGGAGACCCTTCAGTTGTCATAGCCTGGATGGAGGTGCTACTGGATGGTCATGGGTGGAGACCAAGATGCTGGTAAACATCCTTTGGTGCACAGGGCAGCCCCACAGACAGGCCAGTCCAGAGACTGAACACCTCTGTAAGTGAGTACTTAAGAGAAAAGATGGGTTCAGGTGAAATAAAATGCTGAAATTGTTTGGGAGAAGACATCCGTTAGCATGTTGAAGCCTTAGGGAAGCCTAATAGCAAAGAACAGTGCTTCAGTGTATTTAGTCTAGCTTCCCAAACCTCTCCACGGGCTGCAGGCACGTGTCACCAGGTTTACTCAGAACCTGCCTTGGGTGGAAGGAGCATGGGTCCAACTTACTGGCTAATCTGAATTGTCAATTTAAGAGACGCCTAAGATTGAGTCTTCTGGGTGTTAGTGAGGGTGTTTCTAGGAATGATTGGCTTGTGGGACAGAGAGCTGAAGCGGAGACCACCCGGAGTGTGGCAGCGCCATCCAGTAGGTTGGAGACTTGGATGGAGTCAAAGCTGGAAGAAAGGGAAGCAGCAGGTAGGTGCAAGCTCAGCTCCTCTTCTCCTTTCCATGTTTTAGAAAGAGGGGACAGAGAGAGAGAAGCAATCTTTATTTAGTTTTTCATGTGACTTTCATTGCTCAGACACTTCGTTGTATACGTGGTGCTGGGGTTTGAACTCGCGTCCTCACACTTGCCAGGCAAGCACCGTAATCGCTGAGCCACCGCTCCAGCCCAGCTCAGCTCTTCTTGAACAGGCTCTTGACTGCTGCTGCAGCTCCTTCACGCTTCCAGAGCAGACTGCCCATGACTCTCCAGGGAGCTTCCAGACCGTGGGCTCAGACTGGGGTAGCATTGTTGATCCTTTTGTTCTGAGTCTTCAGCATCTGGGGCTGTCCAGCTTCTGGGTGAGCGACTGCCGTGTTATAATCATGCTGTATATAACATACTGTTGGTTCTGTTCCGCTGGCAAACCCTGACACAGTCTAGATCAATCCTGGCTTTACCTGGAGTTTCCATCTGTCAGCCAAGAGAATGAAGTAGCAGGGGTTGGCCAGCCACATGTGGATTGATCCTGGATGTGAGCTTTCAAGCAAGCCGGGTAGGAGAGGCCAGCAGCATGCGTGAGTCAGAGGCACACTCCTGAAGATGACAGTCCATGCCGCTGCAGGTCACAAGTCATGTGACTGTGGGGGACAGCCTGCTGGAAGGACCCGAAACTCAGGGAAGCTAGTTGACACACTGGGTAGCCCCAAGTCTGCTGCCTCAGCCCTGTGCCTGGCCAACCTCATCGCAGCGTTTGTTATTGCAGGTTGCGAAGCACTTTGTGGACAAGGGGCCAGGTCTGGCCAGAGAGCCCTGGGCCCACCACGCTTGCAGAGGACAGCTGAGGCATTCATCTGCAGTGCTTTTCTCTCCTGGAAGTGTACCCACTGGTAAGAAGACAACCTTCCCATCCTGCCCTGCTCGCCCCCCACGCTCTGCTTCTGCTTTCAACGCAGCATACTGAACTCATTCAGTGTGCCAGCTCCTGCAGTTCCAAAAGCAGGAAGGTCTGGCAGCAGAGCATCACACGGCCTGATGAGCCCTCGAGGAGTGCAGGCAGCAGAAGTCCAGCCTTTCATCCAGAGGTTTCCATCAGAGTCCTGGTGAAGGATTCTTCCAGAAGGTTTCATAGGTTTAGATCAAACTTCAAAATCAAATCCACAGCCTAGGAACACGGCGTGTACAGGTAAATCGCCTTTGAGATGCACCTCAGGGTCCTGCAGAAGCTTTCCAAATTCTCATTAGCATGGGAATCGTGCTTTGGAGTAAGAGATGGACTGAGGCTTCCTGCATTTTCCAGTTGCCTCTGCCCTCCCCTGTGTCTTTCTCCATGGAAGTTTCTGGAAGGATACTTGGGCTAAATCCCCTAATATAAGTTCTCCTGGCGGGCAGGTCTTTCTCCTTTGCAGCTCTCAGGAGCAACCTCCTCGTTGCAGCTGTGTCTTTTATTGTGATATGTACTGATAGGGTTTGGGCAATCTCTTTACAGATGAAAAGGTGTTTTTCAGTTGCTCTTGACCTTTTCGTGTGGATGGGCACCGCGTCTGGTGAAGTGAGGGTGGACTTCAGAGCTCAGGAGTCCTCTTAGGCCAGCAGTGTGTGTGAAGGGCGGTGGACAGTTCTGCAGGGTGCTTGAGCTCATTTGCAGGGTTACGTCAGCAGCATTTGATGTGCACTAGGAGAAGTGGATGAGCGCGTTTTCATCTGCTCTTGCCACACCTACAGTGGAAAAGCATGAAGCGTCCATGTTTAACAGGCAATGAATGGTTTTACTTCAGTGCCTTAAAGATCCAGTGTCAAACTAAGAGATGCAGGGCCACACGAGAGCCCTGCGGGCAGGACTGCAGGAGCCGCATGCGGTGACAACACGCCGTGGGGGTGCACCTCCGGCCCGGCTCCTGCAGGTGCTCTCCTGACTCCAGCCCCATCCGGCCCATCCTCCTCCTCCTCAGAACCCAGGCCACTTCCCACTTCCGCTTTTCCATGTGTCCCCATTTCCACCTTAGTACTTTCCATGTCACCTCTGTCCTTGACATCTGCGTTTCACGTTGCATTAACTTCAAGCCCCTTCCTGCATCTAAGCTGCTGCTGACAACGCATTCCCCTTTTCATTTAAAATTTCTCTTGAAAGTGAAACAGGACTGGGTGATGCCGATTTGTTAGCAGGAACGCAGGCTGTGTAGCTACACTAACAGGAAACTAAACTGCACTGTAAGAATCCAGTTCCTCCTCTGCCTATCAACAGCTCCCTGGTGGAGCAAACACCACAGAAAGCCCGGCTGAGTGACACTGTCACCAATCGACATCTGTAATTTACGTTGTTTTTAGAATATGAGATTGAAGAGCCAGATTGGACATTTGGTAATAATCACTTGGTATCGTAAAGGTAAATGATAAAATAAGCAATTCAAACATTTGTTCCCTCAATTTATATCAACTATACATATTTTTCAAGTCTCAGAAAAGGTTTAATTATTTAAAAGGCATTTAAGAGTATTTAAAGAATATTTTTAAATTGTCACCTTATGGTGTATATCCATTTAAATGACAATTAATCAGCATTTTTTCCAGTAGAAAGAAAGCAACTTTATATAGTTACTGAGTATAGAAGTGATACTCACACCTAGTTTTCTAAATGAAACTTGCAGAAAAGTGCTTATTGGGGCAGGGGCTCCATGGTAGAGGCCTCCCTGAATGTGTGAGGCCCTGGGATCGATGTCCAACACTGCGAATGAGGCGGGGAGGCTCATTTTCACCAGAAACATGATTTTCTTTGATGTTTCTCCTAAAGAAAAATGTCTATTTCATTGAAATAGGCTCCTGGACATTATTCATTTTACTTTGGCAATTATGGTACAATCCTTATGTGTATTGCCCTTAATTACTGTCTCCATACCTTGGAAGTATTTGGTGATTTCTTAAATTTCTCAAGCTCTTGATAATGAAAGGTTTTATATTTATTGGACCTGGAGTCTAGGCATTAAGACCTCTAAGATTCAGTGCCGATGATTTAATCTTCTTGATTCATAGACATCCGCCATAAAGCCCTAACCCAGATTTAGAGGCTCCAAAAGCACTCTGCCCCGCCTCTCTGGGAGTTCCGCCCCCAGGGAGACCCCTGCACCTCCAGCCTTCCAGGCTGTCCCTCACCCCTAGCCTTGTACACTACAGAGCTTCTGCAGGCAGAACAGAGCAGAGCAGAACCTGCTGCGGCAACTCGTCCTATGCTGATGCTGAAACATGCAGCCATGGTTCCTTTATGTTCGTTGTTCTATAATATTTCATTGTCCGCTATGTCACAATTTATTTTTACGGACATGTGGGTTATGTCGTCAAGTTTTTTTCATTATGATCATAATGCTAAATTTTATTGAACTTGTCTTCCGATACAGTTTTTAAAAATACAGTGTGAGCCAGGTGCAGTGGCACCCAACTCTAATCTCAGGAGGATCACAAGTTCAAAACCAGCCTCAGCAACTGAACAACTTAGCAAGACCCTGTCTCAAAATAAAAAATAAAATGAGCTAGGATGTGACTCAGTGGTTAAGCAACCCTGGGTTCATCCCTGGTACCAAAAAAACAAAAAGAAAAAGAAAGTGTGAAAATATTGTAGCTGTTACCTTATTTCATGTTTTCCATTTCTCCTGCATCTTAAGTTTATTTTTCTGTACGATCTCTGCCTCCTTTTGGGTGACCTCTTTTTCTCATCCTGCTTTTTTCCCCCGTCCTGGTTTGAAGGGCAGCCTAGAAGCCCCCATAGGTCTCTACAGTCCGGTGGCAATACCTTTTCTCCTGCTGTCCTGTTTCAGCTCCCTCTTAAACTGTGAGCACAGTGTTTTGTGTCCTGCAGCTCACTAATGCCGATGTCTGGTCACTGATGTTGGGGTCTGACCTTCGGCCTGACCTTCACTCTGTTGCATCAGCTGCCCTGGAGTGATCTGGTTACTATTTGTATAAATTCCTTCAGGAGGGGCTGCTAGGTCGTGCTTTGTTATACAAAAGGTCAAACAGAGTGGGTCAGAATGTCTCGATTACAGAATGTTCCTAACTTTTGTCTGTACTGAAATCTACATAACGCCTAGCAACTTCCTTAGAAGGATTATTGAGTCCTTGGCTGTCTCCCCTCCTCCTCTATAAAAACCCGTGTACCTTGGTAATAAACGGATTCTGAGCTGCCATCAGCTGTGTGTGGTTGCCTCGTTTCCCCGGCTGGGAGGGAAGGGGTCCCTGGATGAAGGGGGACCCGGGTTCCAGCCGTCGGCACTCACCCTCCTCCTGATCGGCTCCCGGGGGACAATCCAGCTCCCCACAACGGATGCAGATGTCCTCCTGGACACTGATGCCGATGGCCTCCTGGTCTGCAGTTGCTCCACATCCTCCTGATATGACCTTCGCTGGCTGCCTTCTCCTTCCACACAGGGCACATTCCTGAGGAGTTCTCTTGGTGAGGATACCTGGCAGTAGAACTCTCATTTCTTCTTTACCTTGGCTTAAAATGCCTTTCTAGGGGGCTGGAGTGGTCAGTTGCCTGGCATGCGCAAGGACACGAGTTCGAACTCCAGCACCATGAACATAACAAAGTGTTGGAGCAACGAAGGCCACACAAAAAGCTAAATAAAATCGATTCTATCTCTCTCACTGTCCCATCTCTCTTAAAAAAAAAAAAAAAAAAAAAAAGTCTTTCTGGGTATAGTATTCGAGATTTGCCAGCACTGTTTTTCAGCCTCTGTCGGGGGGCTGCTGCTGCAGAAGGCTGCTGTTGAGACCTTCCCCTTGGTGGCCAGCAGGTGCCTGAGCTTTTGGGGATCCTCGGGACTCTTCCTCGGGAATCAGTTTCTGCGAATCTGCTCTTGGGGCTCTTCTTTGTCCTCTTCTGGAATAGGCCTCCTGCTTCAGATCCATACCTCCTAACTTCTTTCACATTTTCTCTCCACATTATGGGTAAGTTTTTAAAGTAGTATTTTAAGATTCATTAATTTTGTCTTCTGTAGTATCGAGTTAAATGTGACCATTGAATTTAATAATTCAATTATTTTTCTTTTGTAATTTGATTCTTTTTCAAATATATTTTTTCAACTTCTATTCTTTTTTTTTTTTTTTTCCAGGGCTGAGGACCGAACTCGGGGCCTTGCACATGCTAGGCAAGCGCTCTGCCACTGAGCTAAATCCCAACCCCATCAACGTCTATTCTTAAAACTATCAAACATACAAAGAGTTAGAAAAACAGAACAATGAACCCCTAGCTCCAATAGTTCTTGATATTTTTGCCATTTGCTTTATCTACTCATTGTTCTACAGATGATTTTGTTGAACTATTTTAAATAAATTGCAGACATCATCTCGTCTTACCCGCTAATACTTCAGTCTGAGTTTCCTCATGCTGGAATTTTCCGACTTTTACAGTACTGTCGCTGTACCTTTAAGACGCCGCGGTGAAGCCCTGCTGTCGGTGTCTGGCCCCTTGCTCTCCCGCTTGTTTGCAAGCTCTTCTTCTTCCGGTTAGAACCCACCAAGGACTCGTTTCTGAACTCTTTGCTGCCCCTCGCCCTGCTTTAACAGCTTCCACAGGCTGTAGTCGACCTCCTGCACATGCTGGAGGTGGAGCCCGAGTCTTGGCACCGTGTGCAGAGGTGAAGCCATCCTCCCCAGGAGGTCTGGGCGCATCCTGCCACCCACAGACGATCCTGGTTCTCCTCTGTACTCCTCCTCCTACCCCTGCTCTGCAATTCCCAGGCAACCACTCCTCTTCCATTAGTCACTAGGGATTGGATTTCATCTTCTAGCATTTGTTACAAGTGGAATCATTTTCTTTGATTTCTTTCACTCTGAAAATTTATTTTCAGGCTTCTCATGTCATTGCGGGAATCAGCAGCTTGTTCCTTTCCGTTGCAGAACAGCTGTACGCACACCGTGACCTGCACACCCACCCACGCTGGTGGGCACTTGGCTGTATTCAGGCTTCCACTATTGTAAATAGGTCCCAGACCCTGGTGGGCCACCAGGCACCTTGAGCACACGACTTAAGGATGCCCTCCCCTCTGACATCCGTAGAGCAGGTGCCCTGGTGGCCCCAGCCCAGCAGGGCCCTGATTGCAGACAGAACTACTGTGAACGCTTTGCCTTGCGTGGATATGCTTTGTTTCTCTTAGGAGGGAGTGGCTAGGTCATGCCCTAGGGGTGTCTGGTGTTCTAAGAAGTCATGGGTGACGGTTCCAGTCCCTCCGCACCCTCACCAACTGCTGGCCTTTTGCACTTAGCCCTTCAGCAGGTGTGTGCACTGAGCACCTGTTTGCTGCTTTGCCTTTCATGGGTCTTCCTTGATGTAGTGTCTGTTCAAACCTTTTGCCTGCGTCCCAGGGGCTTATCGTGTTATTGCTGAGTCGCAGACTTACTCAGATACACTAGATAGTCTTCCTCAGATGTGTCCTCTGCAAGCGAGCCTGCTCATTTCTGTGACAGTCTTCCTCCTCCTCTTCCTCCTCTTCCTTCTCCTCCTCCTCCTCTTCTTCTCCTCCTCCTCTCCCCCTCCTCCTCTTCTTCTCCTCCTCCTCTCCCCCTCCTCCTCTTCTTCTCCTCCTCCTCTTCTCTTGTTCTCCTCCTCCTCTTGTTCCCCTTCTTCTTCTTCTTCTCCTCCTCTTGCTCCTCTTCTTCTCCACCTCCTCCTCCTCTTCTCCTCCTCCTCCTCTCCTCTTCCTCTCCTCCTCTTCTTCCTTTCCTTCCTTCTCCTCCTCCTCCCCCTCTCCTCCTCCCATCTCAGCCTCTTAAGTACCTGGGGCTACAGGCTCCTACCACTATACATGGCCTGTGTGTGTGTGGCATACACTTGTACACTTTTTATGTGCCTGGGTGTGGTGCTGAGGATTGAACCCACAGATGCTTACCACTGAGCTGCATTCATAGTCCTGTTTATTTTTTATTTTAAGACAGGATCTTTCTATGTGGTCCAGGCTAGCCTCAAACTTACGATTCTCCTTCCTCAGGCCCCTGAGTCTGAGATTACAATTGTACACCACTATACCCAACTACACTTTTTGATTTTTTGAAGTCCAAATTATCAATTGTTTCAGGGTTTTTTGTAAGCCTGTGTCATATTTAAGAATTTTTTTTTGCCAAATCAAAGGTCACTAAGATTTTCTATTTTATTCTAGAAGTTTTATAGTTTTAGATATGATATTTAGGTCTTTATCCATTTTGAGTTGATTTTTTTATAACATGGTGGCTAAGGGTCAATTTTCATTTATTAAAATACAGCAGTTTCTATTCTTCTAGCCGTTTGTTTAGAATATCACAATTTCCCCCTGAAAGTCTTGTCAATACTGCTTAAAGTAATTGACCACATATCTGGTTGATTTCTGCTCTACAAATATATGTACCTTTCTTTCCACCACTACCCCACTATTTCTTTAGCTGGATAATGGGTCTTGAAATCAATTATAGTTAAATTCTCTAACTTTTATTTTCAAATTCATTTTGAAACTAAAGTCATTTTAACATTTTTCAGAATTTTAAAACCAGCTTGTCAATTTCTACAAAAGGAATTTAGAAAGGCAGCTTTGATCTTGAATACGCTTTTTGGAATGAGCTGATTGATTTGGGGCAAACTCGCACCTTCCAGTTTTGAGTGGCTGGTCCATGGACATGGTATGGCCCTCTATTTGCCTGCCGTGGACAATGGATATCAGGAACTAGCAGTTCTGGAGAGGAGCTGGTTTAGTTTGCATCTAAGGAAGAGAAACAAGCCAGGCCGCATCCTGACCTGTGGTGTGGTCCCAGCCACCTGGGAGGCTGAGGCCGGAAGATCTCCGGTTCCAGGCCAGTTGGGGCAGCACAGTGCGCACCAAGGCCCTGCTGCAGCAGTTTTAACAAGAGCAGTAAGAAGGACAACTTCAAAGTAGAATAACAGGTTGCCAAGTCCACTCTAGAGTCCATAGTGATTCCTTAAGTCAATCTTGTCCCCTGACGTTCTCAGGAAGCCCTTGGCAGCCCAAGAATGGCCAGAGTCCCCCTCAGGGTGGACAAGCACTGGCCACGGGTGCAGGGGCGGGCTGGGGTGCTAGGGTGCCAACAAGAGCCAGGCATCAGAAGCATGCTCGTGCCTGTGACAGAACAAGGATGCAGCTCCAACACCACCCACGGGTGAAGCAGGCAATTATGGAGGGTCTTCACTTGGCCATCCAGGAGAGCAAGGCCCAGGTGGGAAGGGACACTGCTCATGCCCCTGAGCAGACGCCAGGGCCCGGGTCCTTCTGAGTGAGGTCACAGAGGGCTGTTGAGGGAGCCCTGATCCTCTCTGGGCCACTGAGCAGTGCCCTTTGCACCTGCTGAGCACTTTGGGCGGACTCCGCAGCCTCCCTGGCATGGGTAAGCTGAGCAGCATCCAGGCCACCTCCTCCAGAGCAGCACCGAGGACAGTGTGCAACTGACAACTTCGTAACTGCAGAAACAATGTAAACTTTCTTAAAATCATGTAGAACAATAGGGTTAACCTTGAAAAAAATGCTAAAGAAGGAATAGGTAAAATATCAGAATTCTGAATAAAATTTCATGTTAATCTAAATGGGACAATGTTGGTCTTAGGTTCAATCGAGGCATCGTACCCTGCATTTTTCGAATACTTCACACAGTGTGCAGCTTGAAATGATGTCTACTTATCCCTCTTTAGTATAATGTCTCCTCAATCATGTCCCCATTGATTCTCACATCATCTGAGGTGGAAGAAGGGAGTTTGTCCAGTTGTCCACCAGGATGCTGAGACCCAAAGGCCTTGGGTGACCCCCTTGTTCAGGTTCATGGGAAGCGACAGCAGAGGGTTCTGCAGAGGCCTGGGGGTCAGTGGCCTCTGCCTGGCTGGCGTGATCCTGGCCCATGGCCTCACTTCCATTTTCTGATGTCTGCTCACATCCTAGACAGCTCCCTGGAGCCCCCTGGTGTCCCTCCTGTGCCTCACCAAGGGCAGAGGCAGAGCCTGGAGAGGGCGTCCAGGCCCCATCTGCGGCATGGTCATCACAGACCAGCAATTCAGACGTGTTCTCTCCTCCTTTCGTGGCTCTGGGCTTCCAGATCGGGGGAAGCCGTGCTAGGTGGTATTGTAGAGGATGCAAGGTTTAGAGGTGAAATGATTGGGCTGCCAGAGCCTAAACCCAGTCCGTTCATTGATCCCCTGATAGGGGTTAACTGGGTGGTGACTGAGGGCAGGGGTGTGTGGCTGGAAGAGGCGGGTCCCTGGGGGCTTTGCTGAGCGGAGCTCTCTCTCTCTGGGTCCTGGTGCCATGCCCCCATCTACTTCCCTCCTCCGTACTCTTCCATCCTGATGTCCTGCCTCCCCTCAGGTCCCGAGGAATGGACTCAGCCATCTATGCACTGAAACCTCTGAAACTACAAGCCCCAGATAAACTTTCCCTCCTAATTGTTCTTGTCAGGTCTTTTGGTTGGAGCAGTGAGTGGGTGGCAATCAATGGCCCTCTGGCAGGCCTCCATCCAGGTCTCTGGTGTTCCTGCCCATCCATTTGGTCATTGAGACCAGAGTTACATGCAGCTGTAATGAAATGCAAGCCTAGCCACTCACAAGCAGACTCAGAATGCAGCTCCGTTTAGGCAGGTCACGACCCCTGAGCACCCTGCAGGTTGAAGGAGAGGTCAGCACCCACTCCATCCCTCTTAACCCTAGGCACAATGGGCCCAGCGCCTGCCATGTTAACTTGTTGCCAAGTGATCAGCAGGTGTCCCCCAATTTCCTGCCCTTCTCCTGCCTCCCAGCTGACCTCAGGCCCCTCCCCACCCACACCACAGCAGAGACCTGATCCCTGTGGTCACTCTTCCTTCCAGGACCAGGACTAGTGTGAAGAGTTTCTCCTGGATGTCCTCAATTCTCCTTAGAATACCCAGGTCCCGACGCACACCAACGCCCTCTGTGGGGCCACCTTGAAGCTGATCATGTGGGCACAGTGGCCCTCAGGACTTTGGCATGCTTTCTCACTCCCAGATTCCTCCCCCATTTCCTGAATAGCTCTGCCAAACTTTGATTTGGACCCTCAGTCAGCGACCCTCTGAAGCTCCCTTTCTCCACTTCCACCTCTCAAGCCCTCTGCTGGCTCACCCCAAGCCTCCTGTCTTGTCCGCTCTCCCACTGGGCACTCCAGTGCTGAGCCCTGACGTGCGGGACCCAGGCTCCACACCCCTGTGGGGCCCTCCTGAGCCTGTTCTGAGCCGACTTTGGCCCCACGACTAAGGGTCTCAGTTGGTCAGACCGCCCTGTGTCTGCTGGTCTGAAGTGGCAGCGATCCTCGTTAGCTCCCTCGTAGCCGGTCGCCCGGCTAGCTTCATCTCATCTGTCCTCTCCAAGCAGCTGCCAAGACCTCCGCAAACCTGCGTCCTCTCGGCCTTTATCACCTCCCCAACAGCTCGGCCACGTGCTCTCCTCCTGTTCCATCTTCCATCCTGCCGTCCGAGTTATAGCTCTCAAGTTTAAGCCTGACCTTTTCACTCCACAGAAATATTTCTATGATTTGCTCCTTCCTGCACTTTGGGTCTGAAAAGAGAGAACGCAATGATGACAATGCGCAGCCGGTGGAAGCTTTGCTGCTGAGCCTTGCTGCAACCTGCAAGCTGAACCGGCGGGGATGACGAGGGACTCAGAAAAAGAAGAGAAGACACCTACGCAGAGAAAAAGCTGGGACCCGGTGGGTGAAGGAGCAGTGACCCGGAGCTAGCACGGAACTTGGACAAAGTTCCTAAAAAGCAAACAGGCTTTGAAGGGCTTGGCATCTGCAGCAGTTTGGTGATTAAATTGTTTATTCTTAAGGCTCTTTCCCTAGCAACTGGTGTCTGGGCTCAGAGTCAAGGACTGCTTTACATTTGGGGGCAGAGGTCCAAAGAGTTCAGCCTATTTGCAGGATTTCCCCAAGCAGGGCTTTGCCGTAATTCAAGGGCGCAATCACTGCGCGTTTGCCCAGAAACTGTCGTTAGGCTTTGCCACCCCTCCAAGGTAGTCAAAGACCTGAATCTAAGTCACCGGATGCCACCTCGGCTCCCTACAGACACCTGCATACCTCATTGCCCAACCTCTGTGGCATTACAGTGGGGCGCTGTGTGGACCCCTGCAGGGTCCCCGCCCCGTCCAGCTGGCCATCTCCTCCTGCAGGAAGGAGCCCTCAGAGACGGTATGGAGCTCACCTTGCCAGGCAAGCCTCTGTCTTCTGTCCCCTCCGCAGCTGGAACCCAGAGGTAGCTTCATGGTGCCTGCTTCACAGGAGTGTGGTCACGCTGTGCGAGTTCCGTGCATCTTTCTCTTTCATTGTTGTGATACGTGTGTGTTTTATTCATTTTCACTGCATAGCTCCGTTGCTTGATTATTGTGATTCCCTGAAATCTTAATTTTTTGCTATCCCTAATAGTGCACTTGGCGCCTCCTCGTGCTCGTGCTCCGGCGTGAGCGTGCAATCTGCTCCTTGCGGCAATGCACACTCTTTCCAGGGGCTCCACGTCCTCACAGTGCCATCACCTCTTGATGTCCTAATGTTTGCTAGCTGTGGGGTTTGGGTTCCCTGATCTCTAGCGAGGTGAGCGTCTCTCCTCATCGTCGCTTTGCCTGTTCTTATTTTAAATTACGTTTCCATGCATTTTTTACTGCCCTGCTGTAATTCTTCGAATGCTCCAGACTGGTTTCTTCTGGACACAGGGGGTATGCCCTCTTCATTCTGTGACACCTTGAAGTTTCCATTTCCATGTGATCTCAGGCCTTACCCTCTCAAGTTTCCCATCCTGACACCAAATCTCCTCGCAAGTTGCCCAATATTCCTCCATCTCCGCCACCTGGGCCTCACTGCTCTATGGCTGTGACTCACCATGGAATGGCAGATGCTCCTCACCTGCCTGGACCAGACGGCCCCTGGTTCAGCCAAGCCACCTGACCATCACTTTGACAATATCACTAAATCATGATTCTTTCCAGTTTGTGATCCAAGTGTGTTTCCTCCATAACATTCTGGATTTTTTAATCCCAACCTCCAGATGGGGAGGTTTATAGGGGGCGTTAGGGACAGTATGGCATGTGGGATGGGTATAAATGGACCCCCAGCCCAGGACAGGAGAGCCAAGGGCAAACCTGTGCCCCTCCCCCACAGTGAGAAACACCCCAGGGAGGCACTGAGAGGGTATGAGGGGAAGACTGCCAAGGAATTGCAGAGTGACAGTGTAGGACAGCAGGCAAAGCTGGCCAGTGTGGGTGGCACAGGTGTGACCAGCAAGCAGCCTCCTTCAGCCCCAGGATGCCCCTAGGAACAGCCTCTGCCTTGCACCCAGGGCACCTGGCCCAAATAGTTAGGTGCGCTAACTGGGCGAATCCCGAAGGACCCTGCGGGGCAGGGCACAGGCATGCTCTTGCCTGGGAGGGGAAGAGACTGGAAGGGGAGAAGGAGGTGATGCCACCTGGTGGTAACTTGACTGGGGCCCTATCTGGAGCTCCAGGACCTGCGCAGCTGTCACTTACCATAGGGACCTGAGCCCAGTAGAGGGTTGGAGCAGCTGGATGCTCAGAGTGACAAGGGGTGGCCTGTGTACACTGCCTGAGGTTATAAAGACAGTAATAGACTTTACTTTTAAACGTTCTTCATTCGCAGAGAATTGAGCAGCCAGTAAGAATCTCCATCCCGTCCCCTGCCCACCCCAGACCCCAGCCTGGACCCCAGGTCCTTAGCACCGTGCACCCCAGGTAGTTCCAGGAGCTATTCTGAGAGACAGGAAGCAGAGCCCCTATGCCCAGTGGCTGGTCAGTGGTCCTGGGCTGTCGCTTAGCTCTTCTGAGGGCCAGCTCTTTCTGGAGTGAGGACTAATGCCCTCCCCGATCTGACTCTACGGTTTTGTTTTGTTTTGGTTGAGAGAGAAAGTCAAGTTCATTTATTTTTTCATCTGGCCTTTGGCCTTTGTTTCTCTGACACTTAGTTGTGTATGTGGTGCTGGGGTTCAAACCCAGTCCTCACACACCCCAGACAAGCGCTCTACCACTGAGCCACCACCCCAGCCCTGATAGTGGTTTTTGACACTTAGCTTTGAGACTCAGGAAGTGGCTACACAGAAAACTGCAAAAGGAGCCTGATGTGCCCGACACTCAGCCCCAAGAGGAAGGAAATTAAAACTTTCACTTTATCTCAACCGAGATCTGAAACCGGAAGCCCGTTCCAGGTCACCGGGGCAGCAGATGAGACAGACACCAGTGCACTGGCTGGGCCAAGCCCACGCAGCACAGAAACGAGCGTGTATAAACCAAGACGGAAAGTCTTCCGTGAAGAATGAGGAGCTCGTCTCAGGGTGGAAACAGTGCGTCTGAGGTTAACCAGAGTACCCGAGTCCTTGTGGCCGTCAGCTCTGGGAGCTGTGGATGCTGAGGTCACCTTTGCCTCAGCCCTGCCTCCCTCAGAAGGCTGCTGTGACACAGCACACCCTGCAGTGCAGCCCACACAGGCTTCTGTGGAGCGTGGCTACTCAGTGCCCAGCTTGCCCATGGCCACCCCCGCCCCCAGGCCATTCCTCTGAACCATGCTCTGCACTCACCACCTGGGCAGAGAGCTTCCCTAGGTAAAGGGGGTCAGCTATGAAGCGGAAACCCCTACGAAGTCTGTAGAGTGTAATGAGAGTTTGTGCTCCTCTTGGTGCAGCCCAGACCCCTCCTGGGGTTCCCGTGCCTTCTGTCCTTGACCCTTTGGGAAGTTGAGGTTCTTGCCTGGTCCCGCCTTCCTGGTGGGAGACCCTCTTTCCTCTGGCTCCTTTTTCAATCAGGGTCTATGTCTCAACAAGGTCTAAATTTCAGAGGGAAGGAAAGGGCTGCTATTTACTGCCTCCCAAAACCTCCAGTGCACAGAATAATCAGGAGGGCCACTCAGACAACAGGACAGAGAAGCAGAGTCCCCGCAGAGAAGAGAGTGAGCCCTGCAGTTATTTCTATGTCCTGCAGGGTCCCAATTACGTAACCAAGGACCTTAAAGCTGTGCCCCCGCAACCCAGGCTCAGGCTAGCGACATCAGCACCATCAGCACGGAGATCATGGTTGCTAAGGAAGTGTGGGAGGTTGTCCATAGGCGGAGGGGATTTGGAAACTCTTAAGACCACGCAAGAGGCAGGATGCTCTGCAGGTGGAACCAGGGCTCTAGTGTGGCTAACAAAAAGGGCAGGGATTGAGGGAGTTGGGCCTGACAGAGAGAGGCTCTGCTGGCCCACGGGGACCTCTCAGCTCTCGCCCCCACAAGCTTGGGAGTGGCCCAGCTGTTCTGCTGCTGGAGGGGGAGGCCATGCCGGCATGTGGGACTGGCTCCTTCCTCTTTCCCCTCCACAGCAACCTTACCCAGTGCACCTGTTCTTGCCAGTCAAACTTCTTGCTGACTCATTCTCTTCAGGCAGGCCCTGGTCACTCCCAGGGCCAACCAGCCCCAGGCCCTGCCTCTCCTCCACTATTCCAGGCCTGGGCACAGGGACCACTTCCTCTACTTCGCCTCCAGCTGTCACACACACACCCCCCCGCCCGTCCCCACTGCAATTCCACCTACCCACAGGTGACTTCCTGTGGCTTCAATCTGCTGGCCACACCTGCACTGGGCCAGAGCACTTTCTCAGCAACAGAAGCATGCCTATCCCCCTCCACCCTGTGCCTGGAGCTCACCCGCCCATAGCTCATACTCTGGATTCCTTCCCTCTGGTGGCTCCTCCACCAATCTCTTCTCCATTCTACAGTCTCCTGAGGGTTCACATCCCTTGCCTATGCCCTCGACTCTCACACTTGCCTGCTCAGAGTTCCAGGTGTAGACACCCACCTGCTCGCTGGGCATGTGCGCTTGGGCTCCCCCTGGCCCTCGCCTGACAGGAGGCAGTGGTGCACTCCAGGGCTCAGTGAAGAGCTTGGAGAAGCGACAGGTCAGAGGAGCAGAGGGGAGGGTGAAGCTCTCAGTGATGAGCCCCAGGGAGGAGCCCTGCGGGGCTCTGGGAGAGGTGACTTGTCCAGGACTACTGCAGGATGGCCGCCAGGTGGGGGTTGGAAGGGAGTGTCCAAGCCCCAGTGCTGGCTAGAGGGAGCAGAAGAGAGACCTCCTCTCCTTCTGCCCTTCACGCTCCTGCCAGGGTCCAGCATGGATTGACCAAAAGTGGAGAATAACTCAAAAAGAAACCGAATAACTAGCATACCATCTGCACAGATGGAAAGTCCACTCACTTGGCCGCCTGGCCCAGCACCTGGGAATGACCCAGGACACTGCCCTCTCCTCCAATTCTGCAGCCCCGATAAAGCAGAGGCTTCCTGAAGCACATGTTTCTCATGCTCAGGTTTCTGCTTCATACTGGTGTCGACGACAGTTGTAAATAAGACACCTCTCGACTCCCATGAAGCTATGCTCTGGGAGTGAAAATCAACGCACAAACACACAAGACACTTGATAGACCAGATGCTGATGGAGACCAGGACTCTGTGAGCTTCCTGCTTCCCAGTCCTCTCTGCTCCCAAGGCCATGAACGATGTCACCCTCTATGTACCCTCAGCCCCAGGACAGCACCGCACGGAAGACTCCTGCTTCTGGAATCCATGAGTGGCTGGATCACCCAGAACCCCTCCAGCTCATCAATAACTCCAGTGCAGGAGACAAGGGTAGAGGGACCTCATCGGTTTCTTCCTTCTTTAGAAGTCTTCCTTCCTGGTTAGAATTGTGAACTGATGCGCTGCTTTATACGTGAGACCTGGAACACTCTGAGCTTTCACGCTGGGGTCAAGGAGTGGAACCAGATTTCTGGGCTTACAAAGCTGAGGGTTGGGCACTGATATCCCCTGTACTTTGAGGCCATTGGGGGCACAGCATGCTCCCCCTCACATATGGTGCCATTTCTCCCTTCAAGTTAGGGGTACCAAGTGTAATACAAGATGCCGAGGTGCTCAGATAAATTTGAACGGCAGGTCAACAGCGATAATTTTTAAGGATAAGTCTACCCCTATTTGATCAATATTTGAGATATATGTATGCTAGAAGATGTTCTTTATATGCAATAAAAATTTAACCATTCTATATTTTTATTTGCTAAAAATAAAAAATTTTAAATTATAAATGTATTAAGAAAATTGAAGATTCGAGCAAGCATAGTTTAAGTAATAAAAAGAGCTCCGGCCTTTTGCCCTGTTTCACCCAGGTCTGCTGTACTGAAAAGCAGCGTACCAGGGCGATTGGGACATCACATCTGTGCATCTGTGCAGTGCACCTGGCTCGCTCGGAGATCACTGTCTTGCTCAGATTCACCTGTATGTGTGTGTTAACCTCTCCACAATTCTCTTGTCTGTATGGTCTGTGCGTCCACCAACCACCAAGACACCAGGCAGAACAGGCTAGTACAGGCCAGCTGGGGTGAGGGAGGCGGTGGGCGGAACAGGGGCCACTTGGATAGGGGCTGTGATTGTCAAGTCCCAGCCTTCACAGTGGGCTGCCAGCAGACTCGGGGTCCTTCCCATCTCCAGGCCACACATCTGCAGGCCCTTTAGGGCTGTATACGGATCCCACGCCTACAAAGGGGCCTCCTACCTAACAAGGTGCCAAATCTGGACTGCTGCATCCCCACAATGGCCGAGTCACTGGGTGGAACAAATACACCACAGGCAAGAGAGTGTTTGACATGGAACAGCAGAAGGAAGAAACGTGGGGTGAGAGCCACCCAAGTAGCCTTGTTGGGGTGTCTTTGGCCTCTGGGAAGACACAGACACCTTCCCTATGGCCTCTGCATTTAAGTAGTTCTTCCCATAGGCAAATTAGGGAGAAAAACTCATTTCACTTTGTTTGGCTTTTAGTAGCTTCAAAGGCAGATGGATAATACACAATCTAGAACAAAATGGGAAGAAATCAAAATACACAGGACCCAGCTTCTCCTGTGAATTATTGCACTACAGGTATCGTCTCCTTCCTTCCTCACAGGTGTGGACCAGAGCAGTCAGAATGGAGCGGGTTGTCCACAGGCTGGCCTGCAGGCCAGGAGCACAGACACCCCACTCTTGCTGTTTGCTGCCAGGAGGGACTAGTCCCACCCTGTCCTGGGCCACAGGGCTCCACCTCGGTCACTAGGTTGGTAGGCTCTTTTCAGTATCATGATGAATAGGCACCTGGCTCCACTTGGTGCCAGCAAGATCCCAGATGCTGGGGATTGGGCGTGAAAAAATGGCAGAGCCTGCTCTGAAAGAACTTCATCCCACTGGAGGGGGACAGCGCGGGCAGCCAGCCGGGCAAAGGGCAAACAGCGCACACTGCTGAGCTCCTCCATGTGAAGGGTTAAAGCAGGTATTGCCCAGGGGCAGCTTTCTGGGGAGGAGACAATTGAGCTGAGCTCTAGAAGTAAAATGTCCAAAAGAGTTTGTGCTGTGATGGGCAGAAAATAATATGAAAAGAACAGCAGACCTCAGCAGGCTAGAGGGAGGCAGGCTTTGGAGGTGGAGGCTTCACAGCTGCCCGCCCCCTAGGTCCAGAGCTGGACCTGCTGCAGTGCCCAGGTCGCAGGCGGTGAAGCCACTGGCTCTGCACACCCAAGGGTCTCTCTCTGCCTCCTGCACTTTGAGTTTTAGGGGAAACAAGCTTTCTGCTTGTGCTCACTGCACAAAGCTCGCACTGCCCCACTGGAGATGACTGCATCTGAGAATGCACCAGCAGACTTCCTGTTTCTCACAAAGCACCTTTGGTACCATTTTCATAATACCCTCCGATACCTCATCCATCCTCCATGTATTAACTTTCTGAGTGGAGATCACCATGGTAATGAGTTCTTCCCTCTTTAGCAGTTCAGACAGCCATCCCAGTGATCAGGAGCACTTGGTGAGGGCCTTTGCAGCTCAGCTGAATCTCGACTGCTTTCAGATCTTATTTAAAATCAGGACTCCAGGGTGGAAGTGGTGAATTGCAAACTCTAGAGGAGGGCGGGTCCCAGGAGCAGTTCATTTTAACCTTATCAAAATAAAAAGGGCACCGACAGGTCTCACATTGATTCAGAGCACATTTGTGTATTAGGCACTCCTGTCTTGGAAACTTTCCTTTATAGGTTCAGCCTTAATTACTTTGGTGGGACTGACACAGGCATATCTTAAATTAACACCAAAAGAACCATTTCTTTCTTTCTTCTTCTTTTCTTTTCTTTTTTTTTTTTTAAAGAAAGAGGGACAGTGAGAGAGTGAGAAAAAGAATCAACTTTATTTAGTTTTTCATGTGGCTTTCGTTGTTCCAACACTTCATTGTGTACGTGGTGCTGGGGTTTGAACCAGCATACCTGTACATGCCAGGCAAGCGCTGTAACCGCTGAGCCATCGCTCCAGCCCCTTCTTCTTTTTTTTTTTTTTAAGAGAGAGGATCAGTGAGAGAAAAAGAGAATCTTTTTTTAAATTTAGTTTTCATGAAGCTTTTTTCGTTCTCATTGATATACTATTTTTTTATTCAGAAATGTATTTGCTGAACAATCACACAAGCTTCTAACCAAATAATATAATATATATATAGATTCTGAAAATTAGATTTACCCCAAGATTCATGAAGCTTTTGTTGAAGGGAAAAGAGGCTGGAAAAGAGGGTGAACAAGAGGGTACGAGGTGTAGAAAGAAAGAAAGGGGTGGAGTTCACAGCAGAGATTTCAGTAGGTAGAGATTAAACTGAGTTTCTCAGTAGGGTGGGGATCCTTTGATAAGGACCTTAGACAACAGGTTCTGATAAGGGGCTGAGTCTGTAGATTCAGAGAGTAGGGGTTTACTGCCTGGCCGAATGGCCTTTGGTAATTTTCCATGCCCGTCATTTGTCACTCAACACTTCGTCGTGTACATGGTGCTGGATACAAACCTGCATCCTCACGCATGCCGGGTAAGCACCGTAACTGCTGAGCCAATTCTCCAGCCCAGAACCATTGTATTTTAAGTGTCTATGCTGGCTGTACTTTGGTTATAACCCTCCTGGCAGGTGTTTAAGACCAAGTCAGTCAAAATTGACCTTGTTCTAATTTACTGTTAGAGTTAGTAGAGATTCCTCAGAGGGTCCCTCCTGGGAACTCATGAGAAGCCCTTGCTCTCCTCTAGTTTCCTCTACCAGTGCCATCTGCCAGGATGGGTCAAGGCCTTGCTGACCACATGTGGCTTCTCTGGAAGCATTAGGGACATCTCCCTTCCCAGTGACGCTCCTGTTCACAGCCATGTACACCAACTGGCTTTCTTGTTCTCTAGGGTTCTCACAAACCCCTGGTCAGGAGTTTGGATGACACAGAGGTGCAGGGTCTATGGAGGTGTCCCTCCATTTTTTGGGTCCTGGTTGACCTTAAAGGGCAATCGCTAAAATATTGGCCACTTCTCCTTGGCACTTTTATTTCCCTAACTTTAATCTCCAAGTTTCGGCTTTAAATATCCAGCAGACCAGTTTCACTAATTCTTGAAGTAGGAGTACTGGGTTTTAACTTTCATGTGTACACTTTTATAGTTACCCTTTTCATTTAATTAGGGTCAGTAAGAGTACTAGAAAATAGCATTATATTTCATCTGTCCTATAAGTACAGGCTTAACTCAGATTTTTCTGTTAGAAGTAGTATTTCTGTAAAACATCAAAAGGCAAGAGTTATAAGGTTTTAAAAGGAAAATACAAAATGAAATTAATAAGACCAAATAACTTTGAATCAAGAAACATAATTTCTATAACATTAATATGACTTTAGTGCCTATTTTGCCTTCACAAAGATCTATAAATCTACCAGCTCAGTCACATGAGACCCTTTATACATTTTACTTTTTTTTCCAGAAAATTATTGTAATAGTTACAAAACTTTTTTTTACAGAATCAGTATAAAGTAGTTGATTGTTTATAATTATCAGAATTATTTAGACTTGAGGTCTTGGCTAAACAGGGCTGAAATCAACAAAAGACCTTGGACTGTTGGCTCAGAGCTCCCCCTAAGAAGCCTGCTCTGCTGATGCCTATAGTGTTGAGATCTCATGAGATGGCCCGGTCCTTCTTCTTTAAACAAAGGCGTCTCGCTTCATTCATTCTTTGTTGGCTTGAAGTGAATTCGGCAGCGTTCATTAGACACCTTGCATCTCCTGTCGTTTACCGCTTGTTCAACATTCAGTTCTGACTGCTTCCATTTCAACTTGTCTGTTCTTTTCTAAGTTGCCTTAATAACATTAAATCATCCATATTTTTTTCTCTCTTTTCATGGAGGTTTTTTTTTTTTACCAATTCTGAGGTCTGGGCTATATAATTTTTTATAACTGGCCCCACTGGCATGAGCAGCCAAAGACTCATGAAGTTGTTTACGGGTTTAGCAGGCATCGATTTTTCCCAGCAAAGGAAGCTGTTGGAGCCGTAGTACTATTCTGTCATTACTCATCACCTTGAGTAATTCCTGGAACTTGGCGAACTCCTCACAGTTTCATTTTACTTTGTTTTAAAACTTTCTTATGATCATACATATTTTAATAACTAATTTTGTATTGTATTTCTTATTTTGAAATCACAGAAATCTTTATCACAAAAATCTATCCTTTGACCGTGACTTTAAATGAGCTCAGGTTTAGCCTAGTTTGGAATCATTCTAACTTGGAGTGGGGTGGGAGACCTTTATCTGAGGTAAGGTGGGGCTCTTGACAATAACACAGTATTTGAGCCTATTCAAGCTTCCACATTTTCAAGCAAGTCAGACTTTCCTATTACAGGTTATAATGGGACATCTAATCACAAAACATGAGATGACATAAATTGATCCCCAACCCAATATATTGTTTCTAAACAAGTCTGAAAAAGAGTTATTGCTGTAGACAAGTTTAGTTTGGAAACACCAGCTTGGTAAAGTGCTCTCCTAAGTTTTACACCTCATAAAATTTTTATACTTGGAGGGCATGAACACACTTAACATACAAAGAAGCCAGTGATACCATCACAATTACACTGATGTCCTTATATTAACAAAGTTAATATAAGAAGAAGAAAAATTTAGAATCCATACTATAGAGTAATCACATGTGTCTGCATGTGTTAGCAGTACTAGCAAAGGATAGTGAGACAGAAAAAATTAGGCAGTTCAGTGTAGACAGAACAATGTGGTTGATAAGGAGAAAATTAACTGATGGTCATCTTTCCTGAGAGGGCAAAGACATCCCCCAATGCTGATGAGGGTCTGACAAGACAGGCCAGGTGCAGACGCTCCCTGCTGCTAAGCAAGGAACCACATTCTTTCTATTGGCACCTAAGGCATGGATCAAAGCCTGGACCAGAATCCCCGCCCAATCCCCCCCACCTGTGTTCTAGGTACAGAAGCAGGGAGGACACACCGGCATCAATAGCCTTACATCTCTTATACTTTCAGGAAACAGAATCAATGATGCAAAGTATGAAAGAGAGTAACTATTGGTTATCTTACTAGTACATCTACATAAACTTTCATTTTATGTACTTTTACATAAACAAGACTCATACAAACAATTCTTAGATGTTTATATATATTAATTTACATATATTACATATATTTATTTACATATATTTAGATTGTCCACAATGTTACCACAACATAAAACAACTTTTTAAAATTAAACCAGTTATAAATTAATTTTTAAAAGACTTAAAAACAGGTACAAACCCTAATTCCTTTGAGACTTAGTGTCTCCAATTAAACCTCACAGACACACAAAAATTATCTTGACTCCTAAAGAGCTGATCATTGTTCTTAAGACTCTTTGTTGTTTCTAAATGTAGAGAATTAGCATATTAATGGTTCACCTTAGCAAAGAAAAACCCTTGAATAACTTACTGACTGCTGATTATAGCCAACAGAACTTTTTGAGATTAATCCCATTTATGTTAAGCCTCTAATTTAAGCAATTTACCTCCTCTTTCTCCTGGATGCCTGGAACAAGGCAGAGATTTCAATATATTGTCACCTAGAAAAACCTGTGGGTTAGTAATTTCAAAAATATCTTTATTCTTATCTGTTCAACTGATTTAAATAGAACTTTCTTCAATTTTGGTACCATGCAAATTTACATATATAGACAAAACACATATGTAAACACAACATACAATACACAGAATACATAAAAGCCAACAGGAAACAAAGATTAAGCATGCAAGATCAAAGTGAATTCACCACAAAACCTATGAGCTCCCCAAAACAAAACTGATGACCATAATTATGCTAGTAAAGGAGTCCTGGAACATCTTTATCAGACCAGAGTGCAATTTCAGATCATATTAGAGTTAGTGCAGATATTTAAAGAATGTGAGAGCTCTTGAAATCCTTAGGAAAAAATGTTCTCAAGGTAAGGAAGACTCGTACATATGGGATCTTTCCATTTTTCTTCCTTTTACCCAACTGGAGAGAGGAGGGAAAACTGCAGGAAGTAGGGCATTCCCTCTGTTCTCAGATCCACCAGCCTTTCCTTTGTAGCTGACCCTGTGCCCGGGCAATGCCTGCATTGTCCCAAGGCAGAATGCAGACCCTCCCAAGTGTCCCTATAAGATCCTGGAACCTGGCTCACCAGCCTCTCGGGAGCCCCTCTTCCTATCTCTCCTGCTACCTAGCATGAGGGAGGACACCACTGAGAAGGCAGGATCTCAGTACAAGAGGAGAGAAAAGGCTTGCACATCCAGCAGATGATTTAAAAGTGTCACTTTTCCCCCTCTGGCTTAGACTGCTTTAGGCACTGCCTCAAGTAGCTGCTTACTGTTCCCCTCTGTCCCTTTGAGTCCTCATTTTCATGGGACCATGATTTCTGGGTGTTACCCTCACAAGAGAAACCACATAATCTGATTTCCTGAATTAGGAGATGAGGGGTAGTTTACTCTTCCCATGAGACAGAATTTCTAAGGTCTTTTCCTGCCAGACGAGGGAGCTCACAGGAGAAAATGTGTCTTGTGGGAGTCGAGGGGGCAGTCTAATGTTGAAGCTAGGGAACTCTATCCGGAGGCTGTCGTACACACGCCTCTCTTTCTTGCTTGAATCTTCAGTTTTCTTAATACATTTTTAAAAAAATAAAGATAGAGGGACAGAGTGAGAGAGACAGACAGAGAGAATCAATTTTTATTGAGTTTTTCACATGGCTTTCGTTGCTCTGACACTTAGTTGTGTACGTGGGTGCTGGGGTTTGAACCCGTGTACTTGCGCATGCCAGACAAGCGCCCTAACCACCCAGCCACCGCTCCAGCCCTCCTTAATACATTTTTAATTTAAAAGTAGGGTTACCAGATGTACCAAATAAAAATGCAGAATAGAAGTTAAATTTTAATTACAGATAAACAACATCCTCTAGCATATATTTGTCTCAAATATTGATCAAATGGGGGTAGACACCCTTAAAAGTTATCGCTGTTGATCTGCCATTCAAACTTAACTGAGCACCTCGACATCCTGTTTTGTACGAGTTAGGAAGATGGTTTGCTGATCCTGTGGACGAGACCCCTGGTGGACCCAGGAACCTCCAATCAGCATTAACTTGCTCTCCTAGAAAGACTTCCTCCTTTTCAACAGGGACAGCAGACCAGGGCAAAGGTCCACCCAGCATAAAAGAGGGAACAGAGCCACAGAACCCAGGGGGAGATTGTGCAGGAGGCAGAAGAAAACTTCAAAATGTCTGTAATTGAAGTCCTTGCAGATAGCAGGCTAGTTTATCCATGCAATAGGAACACACACCATACAGAGGGCGCACTGAAGACCTAGAAGGCATTTTGGAAATAAAAATGTAAAAACCAGGAAAAAAAGGAATTCAGTAGAAATACAGTCATGTGCTGTGTAATGATGTTTCTGAGAACGACAGACACACGACCCTGGAGCTGGAGGACCCCTATGTCTTGGTGACACAGTGGCTGTCCTAATACCGCAGCACATGGCTCTCAGGTCTGTGGTGTGGCTGGCCTGGGAGCACAGCACAGGAGTTAGGTGCCGTGGGGTGTAAGATGTATGTCGTTTCTGTCAAACTTGAAAGATTGTGATGTATAATCTACAACCTCCATTTTAGATCCCCCCTCTGCCTTTGAAGATAGTAACTCCATCACCTGTGTACGCCCACCTCTTTCCAATGACCCCTTCCAGTACCCAGCCATCTTCTTCCAGTGAACTCGGAATCACTATGACCCTCTCCATGTGTGCAGCGACCCCCCCCCCCCCCCCCCCCCCCCCCCCCCCCCCCCCCCCCCCCCCCCCCCCCCCCCCCCCCCCCCCCCCCCCCCGTTCTCTCCCAGTCGCCACCTACTCCCTCTTGCACCTGCCTCCACCTAATCACAGCCAATCACGCAGACTGTGCACCTGAGCTCCTCCAATTAGGGTGAAGGGCAGTATTGCATCACTGCCTTGCGAGGTGCGCATTTTTCTTTCACCCTTTGGCCGAAGTAAAATTTCTGCCTTACTCACCCACACCTGACCACGTGTTTGATTTCATTTATAACAGGGGTGTCCTTGGTGATGCAGTGAATGACTGGCTATGGGGATGTATTTGCCACACTACACTGTCATGGTTTTAGAGCACACCCCTCTCCAGATGGGAATCACTGCGAGACCCTCCTGGACAGTATAATCACTGATGGGTATGTTTTGGGGACAATCACAAATGGAGCACAGTGCTCGTTAAGGGAGACTTTTGGAAGAGCAGAGATTTGGTCACAATTAGAGGAAAAGAGGAATTTTATACATTACAGACAGGATGCAGCAGCTGGCATTGGGACTGCCCAGTGGATCACGGGGGAGCTTTGCTAACTCTGTACACCCCCAACCCCCATCCAGAAGGATCTCGGGATAAGCCAAAGAGAGGAGGGAGCAGTAAGACTCCTCAGTCCCAGGGCAAAAAACCTGGAGGGACCCCGAGTGCATCCAGCAGAGGGAGCTCTGAAACCATCCCAATCTGATCTCTTCACAGAAATCTCTACCCTGACAACCCAAGAATCATAGGACATATATTTGAGATTGCATAATTTCAGACTGAGAGACCTTGTTAACAAAACTTAGGTGGATAGTTAACACCTCCCCCTAATGTGTAACAGGCGACCTCATCAATCAGACTTCCAAGTTTTCATTAAGAAATTTCTTATCTTCTTTTTTTCTTCCTTTCCAGTTTTTGATGTGTTCTTGACGGACAACAGGATAAGTTTTCATGAACACATAAATATATTTGCTGAGTTTTTGTTTGTGTGCTGTTTTGTTTCATTTTTTTCTTTTCCATTCTGTTCTACTCTTTTTGTCTCCAGCAAATCCTTTACCTCCTTTATTTCCTCTCTGTTCACACTTGTACAATACAACCTCCTCTCTAACTTCCTCTTACTTTCCCCTCTCTCTCTGGACTCCAATTAGTCTATTCCACGCAACCTTCCATTATTAGTGCTGTGTATCCATTTTCACCGTGAATGGCAAACTCATTAACCATTGTATGCTTTGAAACCTGGCATAGATGATAGCTAAATTCTATTGTTGCCAAAAGTAATGACTAACACTAACATTCCTTTCATAAGCAGAATTTAATTCGGGGACACAATTGGTACAAAACAACCAATTTCATATCATTTGTTGTATGCATTGATCATTTACATTGATGATCTCCTACTAGCTCAGGGGGAGCTGAAAAATCTTAGAGGACATTAACAGAGCACAGGTTAGGGACTGGACTTCTGAACTCAACTTTTCCTGACATGGCCTCAACTCAAATAAGGGAAGTGACAAAACCCCCAATCCTACAACAAAGAAAGACCCGAAGAGAAACAAACACAGAGATCTCAGGCCAAGAATTTGCTTCAATTTAAGAAGTTCAAAGAAAACTGAACAGACCCCTACCCCACACCCACATGTGCCCAGGAGTCTGGTCCTGCCGCAACAGGCTCACTGATCTCCTCCAAGGACCTCACACCCAAACACCACCCAGCTATAATGCACACCTGCCAAGTTCTGATTTATTAGGCCCATCCCATCACCAAGGAGCCCAGATCCCAGAACAGCACATGTCAGTCCATTCTGGCCTGTCCCACACCTCTGGGTCTCTAGCACCCAGTGGCACAGTCCTACCACTTAGCTTCAACAATGCAGCGGGCTGCCCACCAACCCCACCAGGTGCCAAGTCTGACTCCTGGAACCTAGATCCAAAAGGTGCAACAAAATAAGGCTCCAGACAGAAATAGCATCCTGGAAGAAAGAGGTCACCAGAGTGGTGGTGTCTGCCCCAACCCTTGATGTGTAAGGAAGAAGTACCCAGAAACTGGTATAGCGACCACACAGGGAACCTCAATTCAAAGATCCAGAAGAAGCTCTTCATAGATGAAGAATCAAACTAGAAGAGGTTCACCTCAAAACCACAACTCCCCTAGCAAGGAGCCCATGGTCAGGGAGTGGAAGGAAAATCTTGAATGAATTATCAACTATCTGAAAACTAAAAGGAACAATGAACTAAAAGAAGAGTTAATAAAGGAAATAAGTAAGAATACCTCAAGAGCTGAGAAACTGTATCGTCAAAGAAATAGACACACTCAAAAAGGAAGTAACAGAACTAAAATTTGCAGTCAATGACATGAGAGGATTCATGGAAGAATTTAATAATAGACTAACTTCTGTAGAAAATAGAACCTCAGTTATTGAAGAAAATACTTCTGACAATGAGGATAGACTGAGCAAGCTTGAGCACATGGATGACAAAAAACAAACAAACTAACTAAACTAAAGTAAATTAAAAGAACATGATCCAAATTTTAAAAATGTCTGAGATGAAATGAGAACAATTTAAAAGTAATTGGGATACAAGAAGAAATTGAAACATAAACAAATGGTATGAGGAACATTCTCAAGGAAATTGTTAAAGAAAACTTTTCCCATATAAAAATGAAATCAGACATGATCATCCAGGAAGCTTACAGGACACCCAATAGGCCTAATCAAAAGAGAAACTCATCAAGAAACATCCTATTCAAAATTTACAACAGAGATATCAAGGAAACAATATTAAAAGCTGCAAGGGAGAAACAGCAAATCACATTCAGAAGCAAACCAATAAGAATTACCTCTGACTTTTCAGCTAGACTCTGGAAGCAAGAAGGTCATGGAAGAAAATCTTTCAATGTCTGAATGACCACAACATGCAGCCAAGAATATTATACCTGGTAAAACTCAGCTTCAAACTTGACAGAGAAATAAGAACTTTTCATGGTAAGATCAAACTGGAAGCATTCGTGAACAGAAAACCAGCTGTATAAAGAATCCACAAAGACACGCTCCAGACAGAAGAATAGTAATCAATACTCAAAACCCTCTAACAGAGGAAATTCAATAAAGGTACATCCTATCAATACCCAAACAAGATAGCACAGAACTTACTAATAATGCATGTTGACTGTGAACCACATCCACACTTTTATTCTAACACTGAATGTAAATAGTCTAAATGCACCATTCAAAAGACACAGATTAGCAGATTGGATCAAAAAATAAAATCCAACAATATGCTGCTTACAAGGGACCCCCCCCAACAGCCAATGACATCCACATACTACCATGTGTACTGCCCAAGAAAGCAAGCCAGTGTCACAATACTTACAACAATAAAGTAGATTTCAAACAGAAACTAATCAGAAGAGATAAAGAATACCCCTACGTAGTAGTAAAACAACCATAGTAAATATATACTCTCCAAATAACAGGGCTCCCAACTATGTGAATGTTATAAATGAAATCAAACACGTGGTCGGGTGTGGGTGAGCAAGGCAGAAATTTTACTTCGGCGGAAGGGCGAAAGAAAAATGCGCGCCTCGCTAGGGAGTGAGGGGTCCTTAAATGCCGACCTGACGCAATACTGCCCTTTGCCCTAATTGGAGGAGCTCAGGTGCACAGTCTGCGCGATTGGCTGTGATTAGGTGGAGGCAGGTGCAAGAGG
>PVKS010017662.1:0-41598 GCA_004027875.1 Aplodontia rufa
AAGTGGGAGTGGGTGCTCAGCATTTCAAAGAAGTCAGCAACACGCCTGAGTCCTGCACCCTGTGCCCCTGCACCCAACAGAATCAAAAGAGAGGAAAGACCCAAATCAACAAAATTAGAGATGAAAAAGAAGATATCACCACAGACACTTCTGATACTTCTGATCATTTAAAACTATTTTGATAATTTATACTCTAATACACTGGAAAATCTAGGAAATACTGACATATTTCTAGACATACGTGGCCTACCAGAGTTGAATCATAAGGATATAAAAAACCTAAACAGATCATTATATCAATCAATGAGTTTAAAGCAGCAATTAAAAGCCATCCAACAAAAAAAGCCCAGGACCCAGGGTGGATTCTCAGCTGAGTTATATCAGACCTTTAAAAAAGAACTAATGCCAATCTTCTGCAAATTATTACATGAAATATAAAGGGGGGAAGCACTCCCAAATTCATTGTATGAAGGCAATATTACCCTGATTTTTAAAAAGAAGAAGAAGCAAACAAACAAAAAAGATGAAAACACATCAAGGAAACTAGAGACCCGTATCCCTAATGAACATAGAGACAAAAATATTAGCAAACTGCATTCAAAGCACATTAAGGGACTGGAGAGGAGGCTCAGCAGTAGAAGCACTTTCCTGCCATGCATGGGAACATGGATTTGATCCTCAGCACTACATATACAACTAAGTGGAAGAAAAACAAAAACCAGATGGAAAAAAATAAATTTAACACTCTTTTTCTCTAAATAAATAAACAAACAACACTTTAAGAAGGTAATATACCATAAAGTTGTGGGTTTCACCCCAGGGATGCAAGGTTGGTTCAACATACATAAATCAATAAATGTAATTCACCACATAAATAGAATTAAGGACAAAAGTCACATCTCAATTGATCATCTCAACAGATACAGAAAAAAATCCCTTGACAAAGTCCAGCAAAATGTTACAAATGCTGGAGAAACTAGGGCTAGAAGAACTCAACATTATAAAAGCTACATATGTTAAACCCAAAGCCAACATCATACTGAATGGCAAAAAACTGAATTTCCTTTAAAATCAGAAATACTACAAAGATGTCCACTCTCAGCACTATGATTTTTATTAGAATGTTATAATTACATGTAGTAGATAAGTTCATTTTGACAAAATCATACATTTCAATCCCTGTCTCCTGCCCTTTCTCTTCCATCTTCCCTCCCCCTATTCTCCTTCCTCTGCTCTATTGATATTTCTTTCACTTGTTGTTTCTTTGTTTCCTTATTGGTACTGAGGACTTAACCCAGAGGTGCTTCACCACTGAGCTACATTCCCAGCCCCTTTTATTTTTTTATGATAGGTTCTTGCTAAGTTACTTAGGGCCTCAATAAACTTCTATGGTAGGCCCATTCACAATACCCTTAAAAAATACTTTGGAATAAATCTAACTGAGGAGGTGAAAGATCTCTACTATGAAAACACTGAAGAATGAAATTTAAATTTCTTGGAAAACAGAAACATTTCTCATGTTCTCATAGACAGAATTAATATTGTTAAAAGGACTATACTACCTGAAGCATTATATAGATTAAATGCAATCCCCATCAAAATACCAATGACATTCTTCACTGGCTGAACTACAAAAAACAGTTCTAACATACATTTGGAAAAATGAGACCCAGAATAGCCACAGTAACACTGAGCAAGAAGAGCAATGGTGAAGGCAAAATAATATCTAAACACCAATCACACTGCAGAGCTATGGTAACAAAAACAGAGCGGTACTAGCATCAAAACAGACACGAAGATCAATGGAATAGAATAGAAGACAGAGATAAACCACATGCATACATCATCTGATACTCAACAAAGGTGCCAAAAAATATATAAACATGTTGGAGAAAAGATAGCCTGTTTAAAACATGGCACTGGAAAAACTGGATATCCATATCGAGAAGAATGAAATTAGATCCTTAGTTTTCACCCTGCTCAAAAGTCAACTCGCATTGAATCAAGACCTGGGAATCGGAGCAGAAAGTGCAATTTCAAGAAGAGAACGCTGTATCAACCCTCCAACTTCCTTAACAAAACCCCTAAAGCTCAAGAAATAAAACCGAATATCAATAAGTGGGATGTCATCAAATTAAACAGTTTTGTACAGCAAAGGAAACGAGTGTGAAGACAGAGCCCACTGACTGGGAGAAAATCTTTGCCAGCTGCTCCAGAAAATATAAAAAATACTCAAAAAGTTTAACACAAAAGTAAAAAAAAATTAAATAACCCCATCAATAAATGGTCAAAAGAACTAAAGAGATACTTCTCAAAAGAAGAAATACAAATGGCCAACTAATTTATGAAAAAATGTTCACCTTCCCTAGAAATCAGAAAAATGCAAACCAAAAAAATTCATTGAGACTGTCTCAGTCTTGTTAAATCAGCAGTTATCAAGAACAGAAATAAAAATAAATGCTGGTGAGGATGTGGGGATAAAGGTACACACCTGCATTGTTGGTAGGGCTGCAAATTAATATAACCAATCTGAAAAGCAGTATGGAGAGTCTTCCAAACACTAGGAATGGAACCACCAGACAACCCAGCTTTCCCACTCCTTGGTATTTATGTGAAAGAACTAAAATGAGCATCCTGTAGTATTATAGGCACTCCAATCCTTATAGCAGCACAATTCACAGTAGCCAAATTAGAGGATCAGCCCAGACACCCTTCAAAAATGAATGGAACAAGAAAATGTGATGTGTATACACAACAGATTTTTACTCAGCTATAAAGAACAACGGCATTTGCCAGTCAAAGGATGGACCTGAAGAACATCATGCTAAGTGAACTAACCCAGACTCAGAAAATCAAGGGCCAAATGTTTTCTTTCATATGCAGAAGTTAGAAGAAAGTAAGGAAAAAAGATGTGTAGGGGGGGTTCCCATGAAAATATTAGAGGAATCAGTGGAGTCCAGGCAGGATTAAGAGGGGGAGGAGAAGGGACAGGAAAAGTGTGGAACTGCAGAAGGAAATTGACCAAATCACGCTCTGTACATATATGCATATGTCACAGTGAATTTCACATTTGTGTATATCTAAAATAATCAACGTTTTTAACTACGTGATTTAACTATAAATAAATAGAAGGAAGATCAATGGAATAGAGGAAGGGAAATAGGAAGGAAGAGGGGAGGGAAAGAGGACATACTGGGAACTAAAAAGGAACAAATTATAGTACATGCATTTTTTATTATGTCAAAATGAACCCCACTATTATGTATTACAATAATGCACCAATAAAAACATGAAAAGAAGAAGTAATAGCTTTGTTTCTCATTTAAAAGGGATGTCTTTAAATATTAACCTTGCTGTAGGTTTTCAGTAAATGCATGTTATCAGACTATAGTTTTTTTTCCTAAACTTAAAAATGTTTCTTACTGAGGTCTTTAATTTTACCAGATGTTCTTTTTCCATGATTGTGATGATTGCATAGTTTTTCTCTTCTAATCTACTAAGATAACAAATTATCTTCACAGGTTTCTTCATTCTTTGGTCATGATGTCTTTTGAAATGTATTACTAAATGGTGTTTATAAATGTATATGTCCATTTTTATGTACATATAAGTGAGATTGGCACATAAGTTTCATTGTTGATCCCATCTTTGGTTTTTGAGTTTGAGGTTGGTTATACAAAGTTCAAAACAGAATTAAAGAGCTTCACCCTTTTTCTTTTCTAAGAAATAAGTTATAAAATATTAGAATTACTTATTCCTCATAAGCTTATCAGAGATGAGGAGATAAGAACATCGTTTCTTTACAATAGAATTCCAGTTCCTAACTGTAGGAAGGATGATAGAAATATGAAAAAAGGCTGGAGATGTCACTCAGTGGTGTAGCACTTGCCAAGCATGCATGGGGCCGTGGGTTTGATCCCCAGCATTACAAAAAGAGAGAGAGAGGAAAAAAAAAAAGAAAGAACCATTAGACAAATAACAGTTGCTAATTGTTGAAGGCAAAATTATTTTTATATATTGAAAATGACTGGGCAAAGCTGTGGAGCTACAGGGTATGCACACAGTGTAAAAGTATCTCTCCACAAGACTCCTGTTAAGTCCTATGGAAAAACTGTAACCTGGCAGCAGAGAAATGTGCCAGGCACCATGTTAAACAAGTGATAAGTTAATATAATAAGACATGTTGGCATGTACCTCTTGACAAGACGCATTGAGAAGGTCACAATGTATTTGGGTGGTGTTCTTGTTGAAAACTCATGGCCTGTGATTCTTCTGACAGGGGACTAATATCCAGAATTTACAGAGTACTCAAAAACCTTAATATCAAAAATACAAATAGCCCAATCAGTAAATGGGCCAAATAGCTAAATAGAAGCTATTCAACAGAGGAAATGGAGCAAGGCAATGAATACATGAGAAAGTGTTCCAAATCTCTAGTAATCAGAGAAATGCAAATGAAAACTACATTAAGATTTCACCTCACTCCAGTCAGACTGGCAAAAATGAAGAATATAGATAATAACAGATGCTGGAGGGGTTGTGGGAAGATAGGAACACTAGCACACTGTTGGTGGAACTGCAGGCTAGTACAGCCACTCTGGAAAGCAGTGTGGAGAATCCTCAAAAATATTAGGGATGGACCCACCATACGATCCAGTAATCCCTCTTCTGGGTATTTTCCCAGAGGAGTTAGAATCAACAAATTACAGTGACACAGCAAAATCTATGTTCATAGCAGCTCAATTTACAATAGCTAAATTATGAAACCAACCCAGATGCCCCTCACAGGATAAATGGATCCAAAAACTGTGATACACACACACACACACACACACACACACACACACACTACACAAATACATACCATGGAGTTCTACTCAGCAATTAGAAACATTGAAATTGCAGCCTTTCAAGGTAAATGAATGGCAACAGAAGAAATCATGTTTAGCAAAGTTAGCCAAACCCAAAGAGTCAAGGGTCTAATGTTTTCACTCATTTGTGGATGCTGGAGCTAAACCCAGGCCTGTGTGAAAGATAGTCAGTCTCATGTATTGGACCCAATAAAGGCAAAGTAACAAATAATCTAGGGCAATCATAGATATGGGGTGGAGGGATAGGGCAGGTGGGGGAGGGGAGAGGGAGGGAGAATAGGGAAGAATCTAGGGAGTAATTCTGGTTTAAGAGTATATGTATAACATGAGAAAGTGCTCTAAATCACTAGCAATCAGAGAAATGCAAATAAAAACTACATTAAGATATCACCTCATGCCAGTCAGACTGGCAAAAAATGAAGAAAATAAACAATAATAGATGCTGGAGGGATTGTGGAGAGATAGGCACACTAACGCAATGTTGGTGGAGCTGCAGACTGGCACAGTCCCTCTGGAAAAAGCAGTGTGGAGAATCCTCAAAAAGCTAGGGATGAGCCCAAAATATGATTCTGCTATTCCTCTCCTGGGTATTTTTCCAGGGGATTTAGAATCAACACATTACAGCAACATAGCTGCTCAATTTACAATAGCTAAATTATGGAACCATCCCAAATGCCCCTCACAGGATGAATGGATCCAAAAACTGTGATACATATATACAATGGAATTTTACACAGCAATTAGAAACAATGATACTGCAGCCTTTGAAGGTAAATGGATGGCTATGGAAGGAATTATGCTGAGTGAAATCAGCATAACCCAGAGAACCAAGGGTCGAATGTCTTCACTCATCTGTGGAGGCTGGAACTAGACCCTGGCCATTGAAAAAGGAGGTCTATTATCATGTTTTAAATCCAGATAAGGCGTAATGTTATACAACTTAATACATTTTTAGAGATGTTTGGGGAAGGGGAGGGGAGGGATAAGGGTGAGTAATTTCAGGGGGCACTCTTGGGGGTAAATCTAATCTTCAGAATCTATATACATATGATATTATTTCATTAAAAGATTGTGTGATTGTTCAACAAATAAATTTCTGAATTAAAAAAAGGAGTATATGTATATCAGGGCTGGAGTGGTGGCTCAGTGATTACGGTGCTTACAGCACTTCCCTGGCATGTGAGAGTACACGGGTTCAAACCCCAGCACCCATGTACACAACTAAGTGTCAGAGCAACGAAAGCCATGTGAAGAACTTAATAAAAATTGATTCTCTCTCTCTCTCTCTCTCTCTCTCTTTGTCCTTCTCTCTTTTAAAAAAAGAAGAGTATACATACATCATATTGTTACTTTAAAAGCATTTATGATTGTACAATAACTCAATTCCTTAATAAAAATATTTTTTAAAAACTCAATCTAATCACAATATCTGAAAAAACTAAATTGAGGGGTATTCTATAAATAATTGACCTGTAGTCTTCTAAAGCATCAAGGCATGAAAAATAAACGAAAGTCAAGAAATTGGTAAAGTTAGGCAAATGCTAAGGAAACATGATGGCTAAATGCAATCTGGGATTCTGGATTGAATTCTGGATTAGAATCAGGACATTAGTTGGAGAATTTCTTATAAGATTTGAAGATCAATATTGTATCAATATAAAATTTCTGAATTTTTACAGTTCTTTGGATATATAAGATTGTTAATTTTAGGGGAAGATCATGAAGGATATATACATGATAGATATTTAGTACATTTTAAAATCTCCTACATTAGTCTAAAATTATTTTGAAGTTAAAAAAAAGAAAGGTTGGTAAAATTTGGTCTTCTTAGGGTATAATTCTAAGCTGTTATAACAGAGAGCCCCATAATACAATGGCTTAAAAATAAAGAGGTTTTTCTCACATGCAGAATACTTCTGAGGTGCCAGGCCAGATTGACAGGACAGTTGTCATCCACATTGTCATTCAGGTCTCTAGGTTCCCTCAAACATGTACATCACCACCCACTAGGACTCTGTTGTCTCCAGAAGCACTGAAGCTGAGTTGCCACAGGTACTTTAATGACTTGTCAGAGTTCTATATATGTACATTGTATTAGTTGGGGTTCTCGAGAGGAACAGAACCAACAGAATATGTATATGTGTGATTATAAAGGGGACTTATTAGACTGGCTTATATGATCAGAAGCTGATCATCTGCAGGCTGGAGAACCAGAGGAATCAGTAGCTACTCAGCCTCAGCCCAAGAAGATGAAGCCTCAGAACAAGAAGGACCAATGATGAAGCCCAAGTCCAAGCCTGCAAGCCTGGAAACACTGGGGAATCAATGGTGATTGTCCACAGGCCATGGCAGCAGCAATAGATACAACCACACAAGAAGAATTGAGTTTACATCCACTACAGCTTCCTCCTTCTTCCACCTTTTGTTGCCTCCAGACCTCCAGCTTACTGGACAGAGCCACCCATATTCAAGGTGAGTGTCCCAGCTCAGATTGCTGTCCCGCATGCCTATTGTCTCTGAAAACAACTTCCTTGGCACATTTAGAAGTCTTTCAATCCTAGAATGTTCCTCAGGTGTCTCAATCTAATCAACTTGACAATCCAGATCCCAGATTAACCATCACATGTATAATGTTTGCTAACTTTGTTGTTAAAGTACTGTAAAACTTTTTAATTTGGGGCATTCTGGATCAATTACTGAACAAAGCATATTACAATAATTTACTATAATTGTGTATTTCTCCTTGAAATTCAGTCAATTGTTACTTTCTATATTTTGAGACCATATTATTAAATGTTGGCATAAATGTTAACTTTTGGTACCATTTTTATACCTCCTTCAGAATTTTAATATTTTCCTACTGAATTTTTCCTTTATCAATGTGACATATTCAATCTTAACTATGTCTTTTGCCTTTAAGTTCATTTTATCTGATATTAACATAGCTATGTATATTCCTTTCTCTTTTTGATTTGCTTTCTTAGCATTTATCTCCTATCAATTTTTTGTCTATCTGTGTAGTTATATTTTAGATATAGGTAGTGTGGTTAAGCTATGGTTAAATATTACCCACTTTTCCCCCATTTAATAATTTATTTTAGTCCATGTACAATGGTTTGGATTACATCCATATTTATTTTATACCTACATTATTTTATATTTCTATATACTTAGATCTTGCATGGCTTCTTTTTTCTTCTTTCTTGCTTGCTATTTTTTTTTCAGGGCTGAGGACCAAACTCGAGGCTTTGCGCGTGCTAAGCAAGCTCTCTGCCACTGAGCTAAAATCCCCAACCTCTCTTGCTTGCAGTGCTATTAATTACATTTTTCTTATACTTTTTCTCTACTAGTTTGAAAATTAAGCATTCTGTTCTTTAGTACTTCCCTTTTAATTATTAATATACATATTGATCTCACAAAGCTTAAAATAATCAGTTTCTCCTCCTTTTTCCCCCAAATACGAAAACTTAAAAAAAAAACTCTTAATTCCAATTACTGTTTTTATCTTCTTTATTATTATCATTGATTGTTTTAAACACCTGAATTTGTCACTATTATTAACTAGCATTTGTTTAAGTTCATCCACATGCTTACTAATTTATTTGCTTGCCGTTAATTCATGATTTTATTCCTTTCTGCTGCGTGGTGTTCCCTTATATTTATCCTTACCCTTGCTTTCCTTCTCTGACTCCAACTCCTCCTTCTTTATATTTTTACCGTTTATTGTTGCAGTACAGGTAATTGAAGCAGGGCAAGCGCTCTACCACTGAGCTATATCCCCAGCTCCATTTCCTTCTTCTTGAACTACATCCTTCAGTATTGCATTTCAATGTGGAAAATCCTTCAAGCATTAGATTAAAACTGTCCTTGGTTCACCATCTCTCTTAAATGGAAATTTTGACACAGATTCTAGGTTGATGCTCCCAGATTTGGAAGATATTATTCCATAGTCATGGCTTCTATTGCTGTTGTGGTAAGTTTACCATCTATAATTCTAATTTTTATTGCTCTTTAGGTAATCTGTCTTTTTCTCTGGTTTCTTTTAACATGTTTTTCTTGTCTTTGGATTCTTGAATTTTTAAAAATATTTGCCTGGAAGTGGAATTATTTATATTTATATTCTTTAGGAATCACTCTGCTTCTTGAACCTGAAGATTCATATCTTTCACCAATTGTAAGAACATCAAGGCATTAGTTCTCCTAACGATGCTTATCCATGTATTTTCTTTCTCCTCTAAGAACTCTTGGCAGATCTTATTCTATCCTCCAAGTTTCTTAACATTATTTGTTTCTTTTTCTCTTTATCTCTCATTGTGCTGTGTTCTCGGACCTTCTTTCAGCTCTATCTTCCAGTTGACTATTTCTCTCTTAAACTGCATCTACTCTGCCATTTTAACTACTCGCTAATTTTTTCCAGTTATTATGGTTTTTTCTAAAAATTCTATGTGATTCTTTCAAATCAGCCAATTCAAATTACTCTCCCATGATATCTTATGGTTTCAAATCCTTCTTTTACATATTTAGCCACTCAAATGTATTGAGTTTCTAATCTCTTTTCTATATTGTTACTCAGTTTTCTAAAGTTCTCTAGGGTCTAAGCCTGATTTCTGTTGTCTCCACTGTACCATTTTTTTTGCATCCAGAGTTGGGAGCACATTTTCGTCCAGAGCATTTTTACATTCATTCCTTCGAAGAGTCTGGAACAAATTTTTATGAAAATATTTTGGTTTCTTGCTGAACCATTTGGGAAGTACAAATTCAATCAGCAAAACAGATGAAGCATGGCTCTGCGATTATGAATTTGGAGAAAAAGGGAAGTAGGATATTGTAGTTTGGATGAAAGGTGTTCCCCAAAAGCTCATGTGAGCCCATCCAGGAAGGCTAGGTGGAATGACTGGGCTATGAGAAGCTTGACTCAATCAGTGAATTGAGCCCCTGATGGGATTAACTGGTAGATGTAGTCTCAGGGTGTGTGGCTGAAGGTGGGTCATTGAGGTCATGCTTTGGGGTGTATATTTTGTGTGGAGCCTCTCTCTCTGCTCCCTAGAGCCCTGCATCCTGCCATGATGTTCAGCCTCACCTTGAACCCTGAGAATGGAGCCAGCCTTCTATGGACTGGAACCTCTGAAATCATGAGCCCCCAAATAAACTTTTTCTCCTAAAATTGTTCTTGTCAGGTGTTTTAATCACAGCAAAAGAATAGCTAACTAAAACATAGGCCCTCTTTTCACCCATGCAAGGATAGACAAACCTCCTATTACCTTCCTGAGACAATTCCCCCTATTTTCCTTGTCAACCCTTTCACTGAAAGTATAGCTATTTGAGCTCCTGGGTTTAAGGACAGGTTTGGTTCATTTGCTACTTTTTTTTTTTTTTTTGTCAACTCACAGCTTTACGACCTATTGCCAAATGAGATTTGAAATCCAAATTCCTGGATGCAGAGACTGACCATTTTCTTTGGCTCTACCCTAACCCAGAAAATAAGCAAGAATTTACCATTACATTATGATTTTTTAGTTCTCTGTGATTCTAAAACAGGGGATTTCCCCTTCTTTCTTGCAAAACTAGCTAACCAAACAAAGGAACCTTCACTATATTCTGTCAATAATGTTCTGGGAATTTGCAGAAGGATTTGAGATTATCCAGCTTTGCATATTTCTAGAACAAGCACACATATTGGAATATTGGAGCAAGCATCTTCACTCCCTGCCCCCACATTCTCCAGTTCCCAACTATGCCAATCTGGCTTTAACTTCCTTTTCTCTGAAGACACTGCATCTAATAACACTAGACTACACACCCCAAGTTAATCCTCAGGCTGCACACCACATGACCTATCTATTTAATTCTTAGCTGTCCTTTAACCTGTAGAGCATATTTCATCTCCTTTCCTTTGAACCTCTATAATACCACAGATTCTGGTTCTTATTTCTACCACACTTTCTGCATTATAATAAATATATCTTTCAATGTCTCTCTTTCTCTCTCCCCCACTATAAGATCCTTGCAGTCTGGCACCATGATTTATTTGCTGGCTCCTCCTAGTATCTAAGCCATAGTCAGTATTTAAGACATTAGTTAACTAATTAAGCAAACACACACCAGTTCCATAATTATTGATGTTAAAAAGTTTAGCAGTGTGCCCAGACAGGAAAACTTCCAGTTCCCTAGAAAACATTTATGTGAAACCATCATTTAGGGGAGAAAAGGGAACTATACCAAGCTCAGAACATTACATTCCAGGGAAAGATGACACGTGTACTCCTTCCCCATCAGACTGGGCAGTCTGAGATAAGAAAGCCCTGAAATTTGATTAAATGGAATGTTTAGATCTCTCTGATGACTTATTATAAAATAGGACAAAGGCTCAGCCCGTCACGCAGTGTCATCCAAGATCTGACATCTAGTCTGCCTTTTTAGTATTATCTGCTGTCATACTTTCACCCAATTCCCCCAAACTGTTCTGCTCCTCGTATTATCATATTATAACCCCTGTACCATAGTCCCCTAGTCATGTTTATACAAGGGCTCAAAAAGAGATGATTTTATTGCCAGCATACTGTTTTTTTGATTTTTGGTTTTGGGGTTTTGGAGGGGGGATTGTTGTTGTTGTTGTTTTACTATTGGCTTAATTTATGCCTTTCAGGTGTATATTGAAGGAAATAGAATTACTTGATTTTGTTATTTTTGGCTGTAATAATTCTTTGCTCCTTTTGCCTACACCACCAGAAACTTTTATATTAGAATAAATTCCCAGTCAGTAAGCCATCCTCCCACACCTACTCTACAGCTCAGTTTCAAAGGAGGACTGATCATGATGGGAAACCAGGCTGATGTTTCAGGTCTACCATAGCTCCAAGTGGCAAAGTCATCTCCGCTTCTTACCTGCCACCCCCCAAAGTCAAGAGCATTGGCAAGCTTCCTGATTTGTGGTACCCTGGAGTAACTCTGTTCCTGAGGTCACTTTCCCAGTGAAATTTGCTATCCTGTTGAAAAGGTTCGAGATGAACTGATTACTTCAAGATAAGTATGTAATTATTTTTGTGGTCAACTGAGACAACTTCACATGGGAAATAAGAGCAAATGTTGCCCAAAAAAGAGTTCAGTTTGGCAGATGCAGAGAAACATGGTGGGGAGTGAACATACTCCGCCTGGCTGAGTAATTACAAACAGCTGCCGGTCTGCACCAAGCTCCAGCTTAGCAAACGTCCCAATGGAAAGGAACAGCCGTGTTCTACTGGTCCAGCTTCCTCTTAGGGCAGATGAGGGAGGAAACTGAGGCCAAAGAGGAGGCAGGGCTAGAACCTACTTTTATCCCCCCAGTATTTCTTTCTCTGAAAAAGGAGAAAACTAAGAATTACTTTCTTTGGATTTTTCTATGCAAATAGTACAAGTTGTAATGAAGCATTGTCAAATATATTTGAGCTATTGAGAATCCAGTGAATTTCAGTAAGTGATTGATATTCTGGAGTGGCTTCTGTATGAATGTGGAGACCTGAGCACTGAACTCTAAACACCAAATTTCTGAGCACCAATGATGAGTGCTGGGTACTAATCACTGAGTACCAAGAAGGCCCTGCCAGAGATCACTGGCCTTTTTAAGGATACTATTGACATATGGAGACTGCCATGAACTATAAACAGTAGGAAATATATTCAGAATATTTTCTGAACGTAGAGGAAAGCCATACTCTTCCTCAGCATTGAAGTATGTTCCATTAGCACTAGAACAGTTGGCAGGATCCATTGACTGACCTCCCATCTCCTATGGGAGAATCTAAGCTGGATGTTTTAGGTACTCATTCCCTTTTCAACCTTGACCCACTAGAGATGTTAGAAAATATTTGCACAACATTATAGTGACAAAGCAAAATCTATATTCATAGCAGCTCAGTTTACATTAGCTAAATTACGGAATCAACCCAGATGCCCTCTCATTGGATGAATGGATCCAAAAACTGTGGTGTATATATATATATATATCTATATATATATATATACCATGGAGTTCTACTCAGCAATTAGAAATAAGGAAATTGCAGCCTTTGAAGGTAAACAGATGGTGATGAAAGAAATTATGTTGAGCAAAGTTAGCCAAACCCAGAGAGTCAAGGGTCGAATGCTTTCACTCATTTGTGGAGGCTGGAGTTAAACCCAGTCCTGTGTGAAAGGTAGTTAATTTCATGTATTAGACCCAACAAAGGCATAGTAACACATAATCTAATGTAACTATAGATATGTAACAGAGGAAGGGAGAAGGGGGTTGGGAGAGGGGAGAAGGAGGGAGAATAGGGAGCGATCTGGGGGTAATTCTGGTTTAAGTATATATGAATATCATATTGTTACTTTAAGTGCATTTATGATTGTACAATAACTCAATTCCTTAATAAAATATATTTTTAAAAAAGAAATTATTTGCACAGATGATGAGAAAAACAATCATCCTCATGTTCAATTTTGCTTCAAAGTTTTCTAGATTCATGTAATTCTGGACTCTTCAGGAAGCTCTTTGAAATTCGAATCTAGGGGTTCTAGAAATTTTTTAGAAAGCAAACTCAGATGAGTAGTCCCTCACATCAGAAGCAGCAACTGTTTTGCATAAGGGCCAATTTAGGAAAAATTTAAAATGTTTAAGGACTGCATTTTTCTCCATTGAAGGGAAGTGCATATTCAACTTAGCGTATCTGCTTTACTAATTTGAAGACTGTCCAGGAAGAAATCACCATTGTTTTCCTGCCACACACACCTACACACAAAGTTTGTATCTGGGTGTATATATCTGAGGAATGACACCAAAGACTTAGCCTTCTAACCTTCCTGTTATTCCTTCCTGGTGTGCAAGAATGGGCCACCTACAGCCCTGGCTTTGGGCCTCTCACCCCTCCTGGGAACAAATTTCTAAGTCCCAGGCAGCCTCAGTTTGCATCTGAAAACTGGTCTTCCCTGGGCTAAGTTAGTAGCTGTTGCTGCTTATTCTTTAGATACCAGTAGCTGAGGAATCTAGAATTCTGCTGAAAGCAAAGTCCTGTAGTCATTTTGGTTTTAAAAACACAATGAATCAGAACAGGTTGTTAGGAACAATGGTCAAAGATGGGCAGAGAAGCTGAATGCTCCCTTCACTTGATGTTCTAACCTTGACCGCCAAATTATCTCAGCACTACAGGCCCTAGGGTTGGAGTCCTGCCCAGGACCCCTTTATAAATAAATAGCCTCTACCAAGGTTAGGCTCTGCCAAGAAACAGGGAAACCATTACAAGCCCTGCTCATGTTTTGATTTGCAAAAAAATAGAACAAAACTAGGCCACTTTTGTGGAGTTTAACTTGACCATTAGTCCTGATAATCAAGTCACAAACATTCAAATTAAACAACTCAGTGTTATTCTCTCCCTCTCTCTCTCTGCTTCACAGATATGCAAGACTAAAGTCTCTTAAATAGAAGACACTTAGCATAAGAACACTTTCTAGATGTGTCTGCTCTTATCTGTGTTTCCAGAAGCTTATAAAAAGAAAGTGGGTCTAGGAGGCACTACTGAGAGCAAACCATTTCTCAAAGGGAAACTTTCAAGTTGGGCTATGATCACCTGATGCACTTGTTACGCCTCAAGGGCACACTAACTTGACAAACCCTGGCCTGTTGTCAAAGCACTGAGGGACACTAGAATTAAGAATGGCTTTTTGGTGCAGGGAAGAGGCAGAGGAAAAAGAAGGAAGCAGGCTGTACTGACTCTGGGAATTCAGCCTTAATTAAAGTCTCCTCTGCTATTGCCTTGGGATTGTGAGCCCTGTAGTGCTTCTTCTTGGAGTCCCTGCCTTCTTCTCTCTAAATCCTACTGATCAGCATGAACATTGGTTTATCCTTGACCATTGCCCTTACCTAATGGTCACACTCCCATTTGTATGATGAAATATGCACCAAACACAGGTTTTTAAAACATTCCCCTCTAGGAGCTAGAGCGGTGGCTCAGCAGTTACAGTGCATGCGTGAGGACCCAGGTTCAAACCCCAGCACCATGTACACAACAAGTGTCAGAACAATGAAAAATAGACAAAAATAAATAAAATTGATTCTCTCTCTCTCTCTCTCTGTGTCACTGTCCTCTCTCTTTAGAAAAAAAAAAATCCCTTCTCTCCCTCCCACTTCCATGTGCTAGAATCTTCTAGAAGTCTTTTGCTTCTGCCCCTGCCTCTGGATCTCCCCCTAGGATACCCTTTTAAGTTCTAGTCCACCCATAAGTAGACATACGCCTAAAAGAAAATAGAGTTGAAATGACCACTGCCCTGAGATCAGAGGTTAAGTGATGTCTCCTGCTCCCCTAAGACCTGTTTGTCTAGGCTCAGAAAGTAAATTTAATAACTAAAAAGAAATCACCTTTATCCCATTCACCTTCACAATATTTATTAACCTTCCCAGTTGTGTGTCTATGATAAGTGTTCAATACATATTTCAGGCTCAGATTGCTAACATCAGGTTCTTGAGCAAGACAATCAATCAGGTCTTCTGACAGCTCTGCCCGATGAACTGCAAATATGGCTAATTAGTGCATGAGTCAGAGCCAGAGGTAAGGGCACTTTGAATTTTGATTTGAAATGTGTTCACAAACAGGAGTTGGCCAACTTCTGCCCCCTCTGATGTCACCAGACATTTCCCTGGTGCTGAGTCTGCCTCGCTGAATCAATGTCACAATGATTTGAGTTACACTCAGCAAAGGGTGCAAGGAACCTGTGAATCCACAGCTCAGCAGAGGACTTACAAAGAGTCAGGTTGTTGGTACGATCATATCCTGCACATCAGGGTGATAAGGAAGAGCATGTTTCTTGCCAAAATGCACAACAAGAATAACCCTGCAGCACGAAGAAGCTCTAGCAAGGTTACAGGTGCCGTGCTCAGAGTCCCCACCTGTACCCTGGCAGAGTAGCTCCTCTGATGAAGGTCAGCACTCTCTCTTCTGTGACTGTGTCTCTACCTGCAGCCAGCCTGGGACCACACACAGTGGCACTCTGTCCATATCACAGGATTCATATTCACACTAGGTGGCTTCAGGGGACTCACACCCTTGGGCCCCAGGCATAGCAGCAAATAGGTTTTTATTTTAGTCCATTCTGTTCTTCTCATTACATCCTAAAGAAATAATAACCATGAGTTGTGATCATAGCTTGCAGCTTAATTAGAAACATAAAGCTAACCCACGAAATGTCAAAAAGAGAAAGATACAGGGCAATGTTCAATGAATTGCCAAACAAGGCCAGAATGGGCTGGTGTAGGTGATCAGAGGAAATGAAGATAAAGAAGAACCAAGAGACTCATCTTACTCAAGCTTCAGAGCCTTCACAAGTCCTGTTCCCTCTGCCTGGCATGCTTTTCCCATCTCTTCTCCTCCTTAACTCCTATTCCTCCCCAGGGGTAACCTTCAACATCCCTTCCTTAAGAAAACTCCTCTGAGCCTCCACTAGAGGCTTCTCCCATAGACTTTAGCACAACTTGTAGTATTGATTTCCTCTGTGTTTATTGTTTACCGTCTCCCTCCTGCTGAACTATAAACTCTTTGCAAGCAAAGACATGGCTGTTTTGTTCACTGCTGAACTTCAGACCCTTAGCACAGAGCCTGGCACATAGCAGGTGCTCAGATGAGATCTGTTACTGGGTGATCATGGAGCCAAAGCAGGTTCTGAATACTGTGTACAATTTGAACATAAGACACAAGAAGAAGTAGGACCTCCAGATGAAATTTCAGCATGAGCAAAGACCTAAATGCTGTCATAAGTGGGGCACGTATGTGAGAGGCAAGAAGAATCACCTGGCAGGGCAGAAGGATGGAGAGGAGAGGCCGGATTATGAAAGGAGGCCAGATCTGCAAGGAGACAGGCCAGTTGATGGAAGAGAAGAAAACAGAGCCATGAAGGTTCCTGAGAAAAATAATTTCCTAGAGAAAATGATATTCATTAACTCACTTGGCATCTTGCTTGGAGGAGGAAGCATCTGGAAGCAAGAGAGCCAGAGATACAGGCCTGGCCTGGGAAAGGGAAGGAAGCCCCATATCTAGTAAAGACCTCTGTGGTAAACACTCCTTAGAAGGGACACAGACACAACCCAACAAAAATGAACAGGACTTGAAACTTAGAAATAACAGACGAGGGAGCAAGGGCTCCAAAGTCTATAGGCTGAATGAATAGGGACTGAGGGGACCAGGGGTTGTTCAAAGGAGTCAGCAGAGGGAGCTGGACGGGAGAAAATAAGGAGAAAGGAACAAGTTGTGTCTTGACATTCATCCACAGAAGTGGTTGATATGTATCAGTCATCTGCTGCTGTGTAACAAATCATCCAGTGGCTTCAAACAACACCCATATACTGTCTCGCAATTTCTGTGGATTAGGAATTGGGCACAGCTTAGCTGCGTCCTTTGCTTCAGGGTCTTGCATCAAGCTGTGCCAGCGCTGTGCATTCACCTAAAGGCTAAACTAGGGAGGAGTCTGCTTCCAGCTTATTCTGTGCTTATCAGTAGTCACGTGGGCTATTGGGATGAGGGCCACACTTCCTCACTGGCTGTTGGCCAGGGGCCACTCTCAGTCCCTTATCCTTGTAGATCCCCTCAGTACGGCGTCTTTCGTGATCAAACAGTGCAAGCCAAGAAGGCAACCAAGAATTCACCAGCAAGGCAGAAGTCACAGTCCTTTGTAACGTGATCATGGAGTGATATCCCTCAATGTTACCACAGGAAATCTGTGGAACACAATTTACTCAAGGAGAATGCAATCATATAAGGTGCTATGATTTGGGTCTTAAATGTCCCCCAAAGCCTGTATGCTAAAGGCTTGGTCACTAGCCTATGGCACTCCTGGGAAGTGCTGGAGCCCTTAGGAGGTAGGATCCGAAGGGAATATTGGAACCCTGACTCCTCCCTCTCTCTTTTATTCCAGGGCCACCATGAGGTGACAGCTTTGATCCACCATATGCTCCCCACCATGATGCCCTGCCTCTCCATAGGCCCAGAAGCAACAGAACCAGCTGACCATGGACTGAACCTCTGAAACACTAAGCCAAAATAAACTTTTCTTCCTTTGAAATTAATTATCTCAGGTATTTTGTCACAGTGATAGAAAGTTGACTAAGACATAAGGAGTGTGTGTGTGTATGTCTGTATAAAATAGGGAGATCAAAAAATCTACAAAATAGAGCAAAGGAAAATCCAGAGGATAATTTCTACACATCCAAGACCATCATTTTCTTCAAAATCTAGGAGGAAAACCATCTCTTGCAGGAAGCCCTCTTAGATTAATTTGGCCCTCCCTAATCCTCCACTAATCATTTATTCAAGAGGCCAAGAGTCTATTATGTGCAAAGGGCTATCAGGCTGGGCAGGAATAAAGAGAGTCCTCAAGAAACTTTCAATTTCGGGAAAAATCATAACTAATTTTTTTTAAGAGAGAGAGGGACAATGAGAGAGAGAAAGAGAGAATCAACTTTCTTCAATTGTTCATGTGGCTCTCGTTGCTCTGGCACTTCATTGTGTTCGTGGTGCTGTGGTTCGAACCTGCGTCCTCACACATAACAGGCAAGTAACTGCTGAGCCACCACTCCAGCCCCATAAGTAACTTTTAAAAAGTTAAAACAGCAATAACAGAATGTGAAGGATGCTCAGAAGAGTGAGAGTCACAGAATTTCACAGTGGTGAGAGCCTGGTCCTGTACTACTGTCAATATGTGGCTTTGGTCTTGGGTCCCAGGTTAACTAATGTGGCTCTGGTTTGTGTCCCCAGCTGCATTGTGTAGCTGAGTGAAAGCAGAGGCCACGTGTTTTAGACCTCTCCTGTGCTCCAGTGGTGTCCTGCAGGGTCAGTTTTGTGGAACTGCCTGCTGAAGGAAAACGTCCCTCTCTGGTGATGGAGCTAGCAGAAACAGGACACAGTACGTGGAGAACAACTCCAGCATTGGAAATATGCTTTCAGAGTCCTCCAGTCACCAGTTCTTGGCAGATGAAGACTTACATAGGAGTGGCTTCTTTCTCCTAGCTGGCCAAGTGACTCATTTCTTTGGATGAATTGTGTTACGGTTTGGTTTTTAGATTGCATTCACACACCTCAGGGGTAACTCTTTCCAGATGAAACAAGAAGACCAAGCAAAACCACAGCAACTTCTAAAGCTCCCTGGAGGTCAACCACACAAGCCAGAGCTCAGCCTCCATTTGTGAACCTCCCTGGAAGAGAAGTTTCTAGGAGTACAAACTTCCCACCTGTTTTTCTCTCCTCTCTGACTGCCCACTGTCCCCCCACTCTCTGCATACTACTGCTTTGAAGAAAACAATTCCTGGAAATAAATATAAGAAGGAAAATAGCCACCAAGGGTCAAATTTCTTCTGAGATAAGTGTTTCCTGCTGACCAAGGGCAGGGTTGAGGCATGCACAGAGGGGAAGGAGGGAGGAGAAGTTTGTTCTAAGCCCCAGACAGGTTTGGGAGCGTGGCCATGTGGCTGTCCTCAGCAAAGCAGCCTCTGAGCTGACTACTCCCTGTGAGCAGCCTGGAGGGACACTAATAGGAAGTGGCAAGTTGCCAGCTTCCCATTTTTCAGCTCATTAATAATTCTTCTGGGCTCCCAGGGCAATTATTTGACTCCAAATAGGTCACAAAAATCACCACTGAGATTTCTTTACCCTTTCTGACATTCATGAGTAGAGGCAGAAATTTGTACTGAAGAGTCTGGGGACTGTCCCTGGAGGCTGATAGTTAATTTTCTCCTTTTTCCTAATACACAGCAGCCTGGTCCATTCCACCTACTTCCAAGAGGGGAGCTGCTGCACTAGCTGGCCTCTGCCCCACTTTCTTGTGTATCTGAGCCTGGCACCTGAAAGTGTAGTCCCCAGTCCAGCAGTACATGACCAGGAAGCTTATTTAAAATGATCCAAAACTTATTAAAAATGCAGACTCTCAGGCCCTGTCCCACACCCATAGAATCACATCTTGCACTGTAATAAAGCCCTCTAGATAATTCAAATGCACTGGAAGAAACATTGCTCAAATTCATTCATAAGAGGAAATAGATAAAAATGTAGCATACAGGGACCTATGTTGCCTGAAACATGGTTTTTTATACAGACAGAAAGTAGAAACGAATTAATGCATCAAAACAATGTTTTCTGAGTGCCTACTATGTGACTCTGATAAAATAAATGTGAAAAAACAGATAATGTGCTAAATTGTATGAGTCATTTTTGTGGAGATGGGACATTACGTAGCCTGTTTTTCAATGTTCTTTTTCAAAACAGCCTACTCTCAGAACCCTAATTCCTGCCTTCCAGGTGGCTCAATTATTGCAATTCTCTCCAGGCAAACAGTCCGTGCGGGCTGCTAGGCTGGGGACATTTCTCTTGGCTAAACAAACAAGCAAGCACAGAAGGGGCTCAGCTTCTGGGCACGTTGGAGTTGCATGTGAAATGAATCAAGACCCACTTCCAGGACTCAGGCTGTCTGAACCTGACTGTTGGCTTTCACTTTTCCTCCCAACTTCCCTTGCCCCAAGGCATATCCACTTCATCTCAGCTGCACAGGGCCCCTCATTCTTATCTCTGCCGTGCTCATTGGATTTATGTCACTGTATCCATTTGTTTTTCCTAAAAGGAAGACAGCTCAGATAAGCACCTTCCATTTATATCAAATGTAAGTTTATTCAACTATAGCCTCAAGAAGGGTAATGAACTCTGAACTCTAGAGAGGGACCTTGCAGAAAATGTTGCAATATTATCTTTCAAGTCCAGGTCTGAAGCTTACAGCTGCTCTCTGTGATTGTCCATAAATCATCCCTTTGCTAAGTATTACCCAAGCAAAGCAATGTCACTTAGGCAACATGCCTCCTTACGATCAGGGCAAGTAGTCTGCACCTGGATGTAGCCCAATAACAGAGCCCTTGGCTGGCCTAACATGGGTGAGTCCCTGGATTCGATCCCAGCACTACAGGAAAAAGAGAAAAAAAGGAAGGAAGGACCGACCTTGATTCCTGGAAGAATCAAGAATTCCATCCAGAAGAATGGCCTTTCTCTGCACCATGGTCATAAACCAGCCCATTTGGATCCTGCTGCATTCTTATCTAGAGGGGCACCCCATCAACAAACTGAGGCCCACCACTCTACTCTGGGTACTAGTGGCTGCTGGAAATATGGGTCCAGCTGCACTTGAACATGTTGATTTCCTACCTAATTCCCTTCCTTGATCACTCAAACATGTTCAGTCTGCTCCAGCACACCCGGCCTCTTTGCTATCTCTCCATTCCCTACCAGCTCATTCATTGATTATACTACATTGGATATTAGATGTTCTCAAAATGAAGGCCCTTTTCCAAAGAGCTCACTTCCCACAAGTGAAGAAAGAGACATGGACAAATCAAACTGCTCCCCATGTCTCCAGTATCGATAGGTAACATTTACCATGTAGCATTTCAATAAAACTCATCCTTCCTAAGTTGGTTGCCTCCCTCCCTCAAAACTCCTGTTTTGCATACTCTTCTTTGGTTCTAAGATTATACACTGCTGAATTCTCCCTTTGGTCTCTCCATCTAGCCTTGTGTCCTTCATGAGCCTGCCTTTGCCTGCATCCTGGGCCCCACCATGGATGCCTCCTGCCTGTGTCAACCCTCAAGGGACCTGGTCCTGGCTTTGTCCCTTTCTGGCAAAAAAAAAAAAAAAAAAAAGCATGATTCTCTCCCGTTTGATTATGTAGAGTCTTTTTCTTGCCTATCTCTTTCCAGATCTTTTCATATAAGTCTGAAATTTCATTTGGTTGACTGCTACCCAAGAGCCAGCCGGTAGAGGAGACTAGGTTTGGGTAGCAAACACAGTCCGTAACAGGATCAGATTCTCAGGCAATTCCCTCAATAGCATCTCTAAGCAGAAGGAAGGAATACAGGCATATTTATCCACACTTTGAATCAGGACACATACACATGTACACACTCATACACACTGCTGTACACTCATTCGCACACACTATCTACTCACACATGCACACGCATGTATATACACTCACACAAACTTGCACATACTCAAGCCCATACACACATGCACATGCATGCCTTCCACAAAGAAGAATCGAATTGAGTTAGGCTTTTAATCTTCCCCTTCCTGCTCCCATGAAAATTCAAATCTAAGTGATATAGTCAGAATTGGATTTGTCCTGAAGCTAATGAAGTTTAAGTATCTGGGCTTTTTGCTGGTACCAGCCTCAGAGTTCCTGGGATGGTCCAGGTGGGGAGCAGAGGTCAGCTTATAGGCATTTCTGGAATGTACCTAAAATATCTCTGATGAATGAGAACTGAATTTCAAAATTTGTTGTGATTTCTTTTCTTATGCTAACAAATATTTGCAATTCTAGATGCTATGTCTGAATGTTTGCATGGCCCAAATTCATACATCAATCCTGACCCCCAGTGTGATGGCACTGGGAGATGGGGCCTTTGGGAGATGAGCCCTCAAAAATGGAATTAGTACCCTTAAAAACCAGGCCTCAAAGAGTTCCCTCATCCCTTCTTGTATGTCACAATATAGTCCTCTAAGTGAGCCCTCACCAGACAGCAAATCTGCCAACCCTCTGATTTTAGATTTCCCAGCCTCCAGAACTGTGAGAAATATTTTTCTGTTAATAGTCACCCAGTTTGTAGTAGTTTGTTATAGCAGCTCAAATGGACTAAGACCCTAGCTGATTTATTTTATTATTTTATTTTCCTTTAGAGGGCTCCTAGAGACCAGGGTATGGCTCAGTGATAGAGTATTTGCCTAGTATGCACAAGGCTCTGAGTTCAATCCCCAGCACTATAAATAAAAAATAAAATAAAATAAAATAAAAGAGGGTCCCTAAAATTGTATTAGCTTCCAATGCTACAAAACCTTGGCTTTTTTCTTCTCAATCTTGGCAAATTTGACATCTGGGGCTAAATAATTCTTTTTTATGAGAGCGCTCTCCCTTCACTTTAAGATACTTAAACAATCTTGGTGTCCACCCAGGAGATGTCACCAGCACTTCCCATGCCCCCTTCAGTTGTAACAAAATCTCCAAACATTGCAAAACATTTCCAATTGAAAGCCACTGCATTAAAGTTTTCACAAATGGCCCTAAAAGCCCAGGAGAAGAATGAGAAAATAAATATAGTTATTGAAGGATAAACAGAGCTTTAGAAGAACAGTCATCTTGTAGGTGACATAGTGACCACCAAGTACAGGGGGTGACAAGGAAAAGAAACAGTAAGTGAATGGGCATAGATATAAAGCAAAAGTGTGGGTAGAGGATGCCATTAGAAAAAAAAAAGACAGAAAGAAAAGAAAAGGAAGAAAAAGAAAAAAATTAATTAGGAAAGGTAATGAATCTGGCTTACTAGGTTTAGTATCCTGTGTTTTTATATGAAAAGTTGACAGAAATAAAACTGCAGATTAACATACAAGTTTGGTCTTTACCAACTATGGAACCTGAAGATACTGAAAAGCAAGAGCGTGCTCAACAGTGCAAGAAAGCCGAACTGAATCCTGGGAAACATGAACCACAGCTGGGCAGAGGAGAATAAACCAGCGAAAGACACTGGAGGAAAAAAACGGATGAACTCAGGCTAAAAGCCAGCAACCGCTGATGGTATTTGAAATCCACAATAAAATTCAAAGAGAGGAAATTATGTAATTACAAAGGATAATACAAATGCATGTTTTTCCCCTTTCTTCTCTAAACTGATTTTAAGCAATTGTATTTAATAATATAAACAATGTATTGTTGGGTTCATAACATAAAAAATCCATTATCTGTATGATATGAATGTTGGTATTCCTCCAAAATTCATGTGGACCTTAATCTCCAATGTGACAATATTAGCAGTAAAAGCCCTTAGGAGGTGATTAGGTCATGAAAGTAGAGTCCTTATGAATGACATTAGTGCCCTTAAAAAAGAGGATGGAGGAACACTGATCCTTCCACCATGTGAGGATGTATCTAGAAGATGCTTCCTGTGAGCAAAAGGTCCCCAGCAGACACTGAACATGCTAGCACCTTGATCTTTGACTTCCTAAATTCTACAACTGTGAGCAATAAATTTCTGTTGTTGATAAATTTTATTGTCTAAGGTGTTTTGTTACAGCAGCACACATGGACTGAGACAATCTGCTTAATACATTTTCCAATAATAGCAACAAGGAGGTGGGTGGAAACAAAGCAGTACTGAGCTGAGGAATGACAACAAATGTAATGTAAAGTAATAATTATAGCAAAGTGTTATTGGGTTCATAACATCATTTGATGTAATAATAATATGGATAACAATAATACCACAAAAAGAAGAGAACGAGAATAGACTTACACAGGAGTAGTGTTTCTGTACTTTTCTGGAATTAAACTAGTATAAATCTGAAACTGATTCTAATCAGTGAAGATATGTGGTAACTGAGCCTTAGAGCAGCCACTGAAACATTCTTCAAAAAATATATGGAGAGGGGCTGAAGCAGTGGCTCAGAGGTTACAGTGATTGCCTTTTATGCACACGTATGCGGGTTCAAATCCCAGCACCATGTACACAAATGAGGTGTCCGAGTAACTAAAGTCCATGAAAAACTAAATAAAATTGATTCTATCTTTCTCTCTCTCAAAAAAAATATATATATGGAGAAAACATCATTAAATATGTTTAAATACTTTAGCAGAAAATATTCATGATATGCAAAAGAAAGCAGTAAAAGAGAAACAGAAGATCAAAATAGACATGAGACACATAAAAAATTTATGATGGTAGATGTAAATTCAACTATGTCAATAGTAACATTAAATGTAAATGGACTGAGCAATATAACCAAAAGGCAGAGATTGCTACATTGGATCGAAAAATATCCAAATATATATTGGATATTGGATATACATTTTATATTAAAGAAATGCAAATACATTGAAAGTAAAGAAATGTCATGCAAACAGAAACCACAATAAAGCCAGAGTGGCTATATCCATATCAGACAAAATAAGACTCTTGATCTGATATTACTTTATCACTAGAGATAAAGATGAAATATTTTATAATGATAATGTTTCAGTCCATCAAGCAGATGTAACCATTACAAACTCTTATGTATTTAATAACAGAGTACTAAAATACATGAAGCAAAAACTGACAGAAATGAAGGGGGAAATAGACAATTCAACAATGTTCAACATCCCATTTTCAATAATAGAACAACCAGGCAGAACATCAATAAGGACGAAATTTGAGCAACACTATAAACCAACTAGATCTAACAGACATCTACCAAAACAAGTACTGGTAAGGATATGGAGAAATTAGAACCCTCATAAACTGTTGATGGAATTGTAAAATGGCTCAGTCACTTTGGAAAACAATCTAGTAGCTCTTCACCCAGGAATTTCATACCTAGGTATATATCTAAGAGAAATGAAAAACATATGTCCATACCAAAACTTGCACAAATGTTAATACAAAAAGTATTATTCCTAATAGCCATCAACTTAGGAACAAACACAATGCAATGTATCCATACAATGGGAAGCTATACAGCCATTAAAAGAGATGAAGTACGATGAGGCTTGAAAATTGTATGCTAAGTGAAACGAGCTATTCATATAAGACCACATATTACATGATTTCATTCACATGAACTATCCAAAATAGAATAATCTGTAGAGAAAGAAAGTCCATTAGTTGTACCATAGGACTGGGGAATGGTCTTGGGAATGTAGTAACTAAAGGGCACAGGGTTTCTTTTTGAGGTTAAGGTTGCACATGTCCATGAATACACTGGAAAACCATTAAACTGCCAACTTTAAATGGGTGAACTGCATGATATATGGATCGTATCTTAAACTACTTTTTGAAGTGATCAGAAAAACAGAACTGTAAGAAAGGATAACATGGAAAAATAAAAGTAGGGTAATCAATAATATTGTCAACAGAATTAAGGTCAAGAAGAAAAGGTTCATTGAACTTTGTGATTATCAAAAAATTTATTACATAATCTTAGAGAAAAGTTATACTTCTATTTTACCAAAACCAGATGTTTATCCAATCACATTCCTTCTCCCATCCTCTTGATCTTATTCCATAAATATCCCCTCTCCCTCTTATGTCTTTAATCCCAACATTCATTCTTTTTTGCTCTTTTACTCCACAAATGTCTAGTGAACATTTACTATGTGCTTGACACTCAGAGTGTAAGTGGATTGTTCCTGTTACCTTCTTGACAAGAATTATGTCATATGGCCAATGGAAATAGCAAAGATGACCAAGAAGTCAAGTACTTTAATTTTCCAGATTCAATGGAAGAAGAAGGACAAAGAAGAAAGGAACTCAAATTACTGTTGAGTGAACCACCTTGTACTTTTCCCCCTCATATTTACAAATAAAATTTTGAATGAAATTCAAATGCAGCTCTGGTAGCAAGAACTGTTTTCATGTCTTTGAAGATTCTGGTACTCTCCAATCATTCTATACCACTTACTCAATTGCTCAGGCCCCAAATATTGGAGTCACTCTTGACTTCTTTCTTTCAGTCAAGCCTTGCATCCAATTCATGAGCTAGTCCTATGACATAAGATTCCAAAATATGTGTCTTCAGCACAGCTACAATCCTAGTCTATGCATCATGATTTCTCATCTGGTATATTCCTGCCTCCACTGTCTGTTCTTCAGAGTGTGATACTTTCAAAATATAAATAAAATCAGGACACTCCTTTGTTGGAAATGCTCAACTTCTAATCATACTTAACATTAAATCTACTGAAGAAAGAATGCATCTTTTCAAATGGTTCTGGGTAAAATGTACATACGTATGCAATTGGAGTTTAATCACTTCCTCACACCATATAAGGAAATTAAATCCAGATAGATTATGGATCTAAATATGAAACAAGATAATAATGTTGCTAAATGAAAACATAAGATCTCCATTAGCATTGAATAGGAAAATATTTCTTAAACAGAACATAAAAAGCATTGATAAAGAAAGAATTATATTAAAACTAAGAAATCTCCCACCAAAATAAACTTGAGAAATGAAAACGCAAGCCATAGGGTGGGAGAAGATACTTGTAACATAAATAGCTAATCAAGAACTCATATCCAAAACATAGAAAGAACCCCTAGAAACTTCTCAAAAGGATAGTCAGTTAACAGAAAACATGGGCAAAAGATTTGAACAGGTACCTCAAAATAGTAGATTTTTTCAATGGTCCACAAATATATGAAAAGGTACTTAAATTTATGAGTTAACAGGGAAATGCAAATCAAGATTACATCATACCAATACATAGCTACCAGAAATGGCTAAAACAAAAAGATCAACTATCCCAGTGTTGGCAAGAATATGGATTCTTTGGAAAAATCATAAAATGTGGATGAGAGCAAAAGGATATAAGCTCTTTGGAAAAATGTTAATATTTAGCAAAGTTGAATCTTTATAATATGATCCATGAATCAACTATTACACTTCTAGGTTCATACCCAGCAGGAATATGTACATACACACCAAAATACACCTACAGGAATGCTCCTAGCAGATGTATTTGTGATTAGTCTCCAGCTGGAAACAACTCCAATGCATAAACTGTGGAATGTTCACATAATGGAATATTTATAGCAACAAAAATGAAAAACCAGTTATAACATACAATATGGAAGATTCTCACAAATATAATGCTGAATGAACAAAACCAGACACAAAAGAGTACATATTGTACAATTTCATTTAAATAGAGTTCAAAATTAGTCTATAGTTCTACAAGTCAGACAGGGGCTTTCTGTGGGAAGGGGCAGCTGACTGGGTGGGGGCACTAGAGTGGGATTCAGATGAAATTCTCACACATATGTTCAATCTGTGCACTTGGAATTTTTATGTGTGTATGTGTGTTCATTACATATCAGTAAAAAAAAGTATTACTTTTCAAATTCCATATGCCAAAATCCAAATGCAAAAATTAACATAAAATCCAAGAACATAAGTGACCCCGGAGCCTCGCAAGACCTGGCCTGGCTCTTTCCCCTCACACTCTGCGTTTCCCTTGCATACTACCCTTGGCCACATTGACTGTACATTGTGGTTCAGACACAATAGGCAAACTTGTGCCTCAGGACCTTTGCAAATTGCTCAGGTGTATTCCTCCCCCAGGCAACCATACCTCACTCTGATTTATTCAAACTTCTACCTGAATGCCATCTCTTTAGAGAGGTCTTTCTAACCATACCATTTCTTAAGAATTATCACTGTCTACTATTACATTATTTCCTGCTCCTACTATACCAACAACTCCACAGGAGTGGGAACCTCTGACTACAACAGGGATTTGTTGGATAAAAGAATGAATGAAACTCACAGGTGTGGGGAGCTGGATTGTCCCCCAGGAGCCGATCAGGAGAAGGATGAGTGGGCTGGAAACTGGGCCCCTCCTCGTCCGGGGACCCCTTCCCTCCCAGCCGGGGAAACCACACGCAGCTGATGGCAGCCCAGAATCCGTTTATTATCAAGGCACACAGGGGTTTTTATAAGGAGGTGAGAAGCCAAGGAATCAATAATCCTTTTAAGGGAGTTGCCAGGGGTTATGCAGATTTTGAGTACAGACAAACAACTGGGGTACAGCCTGTGGTTAGCACATCCCAACCCACCCTAATCTTCATTTTGCATAACAATTAGGAAGTTTAACAAAGCAGGACCTAGCAGCCCTTCCAGAAGGAACTTATGGAAACAGTAACAAGATCGCTCTAGGGCAGCTGTTGAAATGGGGGTGAAGGCTACACCCCAACACACAGGTAAGGCTGGTTTCGTATTCGTCTTTGTGCTGCCTGTGCCTTGCATAGAGCTTGGTTCATAACAGATCCTCAATAAAAGTTCAGTAAGTGCTTTAGAGTTAAACTTGAAAAATTACATTGTCAATAAATCTTTCTGTGGGAAGACCATGCGGTATTTGTGAATAGTCTATGTATGCTAGCATTGCTATGCTGTGACCAAAAACACCAGGCAAGGTTCCTAAGACTGGCAGTTTGACCTTGTATCCCATTCTCCCTTCAAAGACACAAACCACCCACAAGAAGGCAGATCAATACAGTGACTCAATATTGCTATCACCTAGGAAAGTAAGCAAACAATCCTTTTGTTTGTTTGAAGGTTCCTTGCAGAGATGAAATCTTGAGTGACAAGGAGCAACAACACACTGGAACACTTATTTGCCTGATAACAAAGGCTCCTTCACCATCAATGCAAATGCTAACCCTCAGTGTCTTCAGGAGAAATGACAGGAAGCCAATTTCTCCCCACACCACCAGGAAACTGACCAGTTTTTGTTTGTGTAGTATATCGTGGGCTTGTATTGTATCAACAGCAATGGGGCCAAACCTGGTACTCACAAGTTGCATGACAGCAAAGGCCACATTATTAACAGAGCATTCACACTCTTTGGCATAGGTTGGCAATGGCAGACATACCTGGGCCTATCTGAGAACAGGCAGTGGAGATGGAGCTCAGCTACCCATGGTCCAAGTCACCCAACAGACACAGCTTTTGCCCTGCATTCCTGCCTCTTCCTCCAGCACAGTCTCAGGAACCTGGGGAAGGAGCCCCCTGTCCTGCCGCCCTCTTTCCACCCCAGGAGAAACACGTTCTGTGGAAATGACTCAAGATGCATTCACATTGAGGTAGACACAATAAGAGCTTAAGGAGTTTTTTCCAACCGAGGTTAAGAGTGCAGATTTTGGGAGGAGGGTATCTAATTGAGTTCATCAGTTAGTCTCTTGAAGTCATCTATCTTATTTATCCATTTTTATTACAGCCTTACCCTTCTACTCATTCAGACTCAAACCTTTGACACTTCTCACAACTTTAGAGAGACATGGCCAATGTCTTCCTCATTTCTGTACACATTATGGAAAACCCAGTGCTAAGTAAACATGCATGTTGGTCCTCTTCTCTGACACACAGTTGAAGCCCTAAATGTGGGCTTAGTGGGCATGGTAGGCTTTGGGGCTACACCCATCCCTCCAGGCCTAGTAAATGTCTTGGGTAAAGTTTTCTAAATTACTCACATTTTCATATCACCTAATTGAGGCTTACATAGAAAGATTTCACACAAAAACAATGGCAATATTTAGTAGGTGGGAGGAAATTTTTGGAGGGAATAAATATGTTTATGGCAATGATTTTGGTGATGGTTTCAGAGATATACTTCATTTCCAAATTCAAGTTGTACACATTGAATATGTATAGCTTTCTGGATGTTGATTATATTTCAAAAAGTGGGTTAAAAAAGAAAAAAGTAAAACTTTACATAAAATCAATAGCAAATATTGCACTGGAATTAGAAAGTTGAGTTTTGTCCAGCATTCCTCGCTAAATTGGCCATGAATGAGCTACTGTTGGAGAATTGAAATGCATCTTTGCTTATAAAAAGCAAGAAAATGAGAATAAGAATTTATTAAGGAAGAGAAATAATTTGGTCATCAGTTTTTAAAGGTCTCTAAGTGCCATGAGGAAGCACAAACAAATCCCTACATGGATTTTAGAGAAGAGACGGATGATTATAAGGATACTAAGAAGATTCCAGGCAGGCACGAGCCTTTGAGCTGGACCCTGAAGAACAGGACTGATTTCCACAGGCAGAGATGAAGCAAGAAAACATCAAAGGCAGAGGAAAACTAGGATCAACTATCCTACGGCTAGAAAGTTTGGCATGTGTCCTGGGGACACACGTCAGTCACAAGATAGCCTTCCAGACAGGGTTTCTGTGATGCAATGGCAGATGATAAAGCTGAACAGGGTTTTGCAAGTCCCAGACACTTGATGTGATTGATATTTCTTCAAACCTAAGACACCTAAGATTGTGAAGCACACTATTATTTTTATGACCCAATGCCAGTAATTAAACTACAACAACACATGTACTATAAGATGCTCCCAATATTAAAAATGTTCAAATGCACCCAAAAATGTTGCTATGGTTTTAATACACCCCCCAATTTCATAGGCTGGGAACTTAATCCCCAGTGCAATCATTTGAGAGGCGGAGACTAATAAGAGATGATTAGGTCATGAGGCTATACCCTCATTAGTGGATTTACATCGTTATCTCAGAAGCGGGTTAGATATCGGAAGAGAGGATTTGTTCTCAAAGCAAACTGGCCCCTCTTGCTTGCTCAGTCTTGCCCTCTGTCTTCCATCATGTAATGCAGCACAAAGGCCCTCACCAGATGCTGGCACTTTGACCATGAACTTCCCACCTTCCAAAACTTTGAAAAATAAATTTCTTGTCTTTATAAGCTACCTGGTATGTGGTATTTTGTTATAGAGGCACGAAATGGATGAACATAAAAAACCATCTTGGAGCTAATAAAACAAAGTGAGGAGGTTGAAGTAGTACAGTGGGGAGACAATTTCAATAAAGTTAATTACGACAAAGCAAGCATGCTTGGCCTTAGGACAGAATTGGCTCTGCCACCATGGCATGAGTGAGGTAAATGCTTGGGGGCAGTGGGCCCCTTTAGTGCCTCTAACATTGCAGCATCCTCTCGTAGGCACTCAAAACCACTGCAGAATGGCACAGTTGCCCTGAGCGGGCTAAGCTGCAGTTCTGTCTGCTCTGACTCCAAACTTGTCACCATGGGCTCTGCAGACGGAAGCTCAGAATTCTGATCTGCTCTCCTTTCCCAGAGCAAAGGACTCCTGCAGTGCTGGCCTGTCTTTTCAATGTGCATAGCTTAGGAAAGCATGTGAAAATGAACAGTCTTAACGATACATTTGCTAAAAGAATCAAAAGAGATTTTTCTGTTTTCCTTAATGCAAGAAAAAAAAAAAAAAGAACCTTACAGTTCTGGCTTTGAAGCCCAGAGAAACCTATAAATTGAACTTGGAAGAATCATCCATAGACAGAAAAGAGGAGCTGTGGGTCTTAATTTGAACCACACTGCCACACACACACACACACACAACCCCTTGGTGAGATATTGAGACGACTGTTTACCGAAAATAAACATCATTTTCAATTCTGACATGTTGGATGTTGGAGATTTTCAGATATAATCTAGAAGTGGGTGGAGTTTTTAACTTATTTAATCAAGTTTACTGCTGGCTATCCATTTGTCTACAGTGACATTAGAAGCAGCAAACCAAGGACTTCCTTGCATATTTCATTAGTAGATAATTATGTTCCTTATAATTGGTTTCTAAATCAGACCATTTCACACAATTATGGTGTTTTCTTTGCCTACTCAGTCAATTGAAAAGATAGTAAGAAAGTTCTTTGTTATCAAAAGGGCATGTTCTTAACCACTATTATGGAGTAAAGAAGATAAACTAAAATAAAAACACAACTATTTGCATATATAGAATGTTCTTTGTTAAAATTCATCCTATTTCCAAAAAAGAAAGAAGACCACAAAGATTTTTCTAAATGTATCAGGAATAACAAAATATGATGAGGGAAATTTGATAGAAGGACCGATTTTTTAAAAAATCAATAATGAAGTCATGCTGTTTAAATGTTGAAATCATTTTTCACCCAAGTGAGAAAAGAAAATTGGGCCTTAATAACAGCCACAAAAATAACTACTAACAAAAGGAGCTACATGAGCCCTGTGCTGAGAAAAATCTAGGAGTATTTCTTCATTGGTTCAACAAGCATTTCCTGAGCAACGCGTTAGGGGCTGAGGACAAAATAGCAGGAAAATGTCTCAGCACTGCTAGAGCTTCTCTCTCTCTTTCTTACACACGCGCGCACGCACACACACACGCATGCACACACACACGCATGCACACACACCTTGACAGGCAGCACTCAGGTGGAGAGCAGGGAAGTCAGGAAGACCTTGAGGCAGCAGTTAAAAGCACAGACAGCACACACCTGTAATCCCAGGGGCTTGGGGGGCTGAGGCGGGAGGAACGCAAGTTCAAAGCCAGACTCAGCAATTTAGCAAGGTCCTAAAGCAACTCAAGGAGACCCTATCTCAAAACAAAAAATAAAGGGCTGGGGATGTGGCTCAGAGATGAAGTGACACTGGTTTAATACCTGGTATCAAAACAAAACTAAAACAAAAAAGCACAATCTGTGCAAACCCTACCTCTATTACTAACTTTTCTCCCTGTGCCTTAGTTTTCCCATCTGTAAAAAAGAGATGAGTTTACCTGACTATTTCTTAGGGATATTGTAAGTACTCCACAAATTAATGTGCGTGAAACACTTAACAGTGATGGGCATAACATCAACATTATCATAAGTGTTAGCTATTGTTATCATTTCCAACTTATCTCTGTCCTCCAAGGTAAAAATGCTTTAATGGAGCTTCTTAGGAACACCCTGACATTTTTTAAAATTCTCTCCAGTCCTCTGGACCCTACAATGACACCTATGTTTAATTGTAAAGCCCCAACTTTGGCTAAGAACAGGTGTTAAATCCATCTTGTTCCCATCCCCGTTCTACACCCTCCTTAAAACGATGCCTTCTCTGGCCTGGTGTGGTAGCGCAAAACTATAATCCTAGTGGCTCAGGAAGCTGAGGCAGGAGGATTTCAGGTTCAAAGCTAGCCTCAGCAACTTAGCAATGTCCTAAGCAATTTAGTGAGGCCCTGTCTCAAAAGAAAACATAAAGAGGTGGGTTGTGGTTCAGTGGTTAAGCACCCCTAGGTTAAATCCCCAGTATCCCCCCCACTAAAAAAAAATATATATATATAAATATACACTTTCTCCAAACAGCACATCAGTTGGGACTCAGTTGCCAAAATTCCATCATTCCTCCATCCTCAACTGGGGAAGGAGGACTGTGTTCATGGATAGAATTTTTTTAATTTAAATTCCCCCCCACACATTTTTCTCATATTAATGGTTACTTTACTTCTAGACTTCTAGTTAGCTCTCTAGAGATTAGCATGGGACAAAATTTGTGTTAGCCCAGATTTCAGTATTTAGATCTTATAACTGATATAAATAAAATGTTCCCTTATTACCAACCAGTTTGAAATAAAAAAGACCCTTGTTTCAAGGTGTGGTAATGGGTATTAGGGGTAAGGTACCTATAGGCATTTTGTGCTGTAAAGAAAAGGAGAAGAGAAAGAGTTAGGATGGATTCGGAGATTAAGGCAAGCAGTAACATTTGAGGTTGTTTGAAGAAGTAAGTGATTTTTCAGGAATCAATGGAGCAAGGCGGTCTGCCGAAGTATGGTTATTTTAATAGATAAGAAATTTTATGTGTGGCATTCATTGCACTGACACTTGTTATGTACATGTGTAAATAAATGACAAATGGTGTAAATAACTGTGTAAGAGTTTTTAACATGTTTATATGTGGAGACATACTTACATGAAAAGCATAAACCAGTTACTGTTTTGCTTTTTCCCTTTTATTTTTATACTGTGATTATTTCCTATGCAAACAGTGGAGCGAACAGCCATATAAATGCACAACTTTATGAGAGAATCAAATCTTTTGTATTAACCACATTTTTTTGAAAATAAAAAGGCCTAAATGATTTTTAAAAAGGACTTATTTTATGTCCTAACATAAGATTTATCCTGGGGAATGTTCCATGTGAGCTTGAGAAGAATGTCTATTCTGTTTCTGTTGGATGGAATATTCTACATATGTTGGTTAGCTCCATTTGGTCTAAAGTATAATTCAAGTCCAATGTGTCCATATTAATATTCTGCCTGGATGATCTATCCATTGTTGAAAGTGGGGTATTGAAGTCCTCTACAACTGTTGTATTACAGTCTGTTTCTCCCTTCTGATTTCTTCATGTTTGCATTAATACATTTAGGTGCTCCAGTGTGGGGTGCATGTACATTTGCAATTGTTATATCCTCTGGATGAATTAAACCTGTAACCATTATATAATGATGATATTGTTTGTTTCTTCCTGCAGTTTTTTACTTAAAGTCTAATTTCTCTGATATAACTATATAACTACCCCTGCAAAACTCAGGAAAGAATCAGAAGAAAAAATCATTTCAGCAATGAAAAATAAGTGATATAAAACACAATGATGAATAAACATGAGAAATAATGCCTTTGGAGAGACTAAAAAAAAACAGTGAGAAATTGGAAGAAAAATAAAAGAAATGAAGAAAGACATAAAAAGGATTTAAGAGAACAAATATTGAGTCTCTAAAATGCAGATAATAGGTAGAAAACCAAAGCCAGAAGCTAGAAGAAATTCTTAAAACTATAATAGAGAAAGCATTTTCCTAAGATAGAAAAGATGTGAAACCACAGATTTTGTACCTAAGAAGAATATCAAGGAATAATGATAAATAATACTAAGAGACACTCTAATAAAATTGTGTAACAAAGAGAGATTTTTGATATGTAGAAAAAAAGGAATATAACTCAAAAAGAAAGGTTAGGTTATCATGAAAATTTTTAAAAGGAACAATTGTTCCAAAATAAAGTGGTATAAGATATTTAGGATTCTTAAGGGGAAAAAATGTAGCCATTGGTTTTACACCTAGCAAAACTGATCTTCAAGTATAAAATACACAGACACACTATTATCAACATGCAAGAACTCAAAGATTGCATTTTCAAGGGCCTTTCTGAGGAGTCTATTAGAGAATAAGTTCAATATAACGAAAATGACTAGAGAGACATGAGATGGATGGTGAACAATAAATGCAGTTACTTGCAGAACTAAGACTAAACAAAGCTTCAGAGCAAAGTACACACACTGTGCGAAGGCTACAAACAGTATAGAGTTACTGTCACTTTTTTAATGAAGAGAGCACACATAAATATTTTATTTTCTTTGGTAATATTTATTTTAGTCTTATTATTCTGAAACTGTAACTGTACATGATTATGAGAATAAAAAATAAATAATTATGGCTTAAATTATCATTCTTGTGTCCTTGAGAACCAGGATTCTTGATGGGAGAAAGGAGATAGTGTGCCATAAAAAAGAATAGTTTAAATAAAAGCTTTATTTTACTTAAAATTGAATTGGAAGCACAGTATCAATATGAAATCATGAGATATTTTATCATAAGTGTATGTATGTGTGTGTTTCATCCTGTTAAGTAAAAGCACTAGAAACAAATAACACTCTCTAAAAGAACTCAGTGCTTCTTAAGGAAGCAACAAATTGCAGGCAAAGCAGCAAGAAAGCTCTTAAAGACATCAAACAAGGTCTGTCTACCCACATACATAACGTAGAGAGATGGTAAATTAGAGAGTTGAGGAACTGATTTGGAATATAGAATACTTGTAAGATTCAAACCTACATATCTTTGATCTTGCATTTGCTGGACCAAGAGGAATGGCATCATGGAATCATCCGTGGTTGTTTCTGTCTTCTGTGCCAGTTTCTCAATGGAGAGGCATCTCTGCTTTAAAAAGTGTCCCCTGTAAAGACCTTGTCAAGGTGAAAAAAAAAATTTTTGAGATAAAAAGATAGTTTATTCCAAGCTAAACATGAGCAGCCATGCCCCAGGAACTCAAACTCTAAGTTACCCAGAAAGACATAGTTCCTCCATGAAGGAAATTACACAAGCTATTTTAGTCCCAAAAGAAAGTAAATGGTGTCATCAGATAAACCAACTACAAAGAGGTGGGGAATTTACAAGATTCAGGTGTTGTTTTCAACAAACCAGAGAGGAATCTCCTATAGGTTTCATGTGCAGATTCATTCCTGACCGTAAGGTTGGGAGAGACCTGAGGTCCATCAAGTTTAGCATACATCTGTCCAGTGGTCACAAAAATGCTACGTTGAGACAAAGACTGACAGAATGGCTGTCCAAATGGACCAAAGGCAGTTGAATATGACCTTGGCTTACCAGTCTGTTCCATCTCTCTGCAAGGCCTACACATTCCCATCAACAACCTGGAAGCTCCTAAATACCAATGTGATCTCTATGGAAAACTTCAGTTCACAAGCCAAAACATGTGCTCCTGAAAATCACACCTCTCCACCGCAAATCAATTGCCTAACTCAGTCACAAGGACCTCTCCACCCAGATGCATGTGGCTGTCCAGAATTAGAGATTCAATAGGCAAGCACATGCTGTATGGAAGGCCCAGGTTAGCTTGTATGTGCCTTTCTTTTTTCCTTTATTCACTATTGTACTCATATATATTTACTATGGTGTACTCTAAAACTCCAGTCATGGTGTCTATGCAGTAAGGAATATGAACACTGAAGGCATGGCCCTTACCTACAGAAGGTTGTGAAGGATGAGGAAACAGGACATAAAAAACAGATTTGAACAGTTGCCACCTAAACAGATGTGGTACAAACTGCATGTGAATGAGATTATCCCAAAATCTACTTGGCAGAATTGAGCCTTAAAGCAGGCCTAGGACACAGATCGGTGGGATGCAGGTGAGAGTTCTGGGAGCCTGGAGGGGCATGGGAATGGGAAGGACAGCAGGCAGGTAAGAACAGGATGGGTCCTAAGAAGCTGGAAAGAAGGTAGACAGAGGAACCAGAGAAAGGCTCCAGTGCATAATAAGCACCCCGTATGTGCTCGGTACTATAGAAACCTTTTCATGTCATTGAATTTTCCCAGCAATCTTCTGATATCAACTATAGTATCTCTAATTCTCAGATAAGAAGACTAGGGTATGTAGAGGTAAAGTACAGTCCCTCCTCATTATTCATATATTCAATATTTAGGAATTTACCTACTCAGTAAAATTTATTCATACCCCAAAATCAACACAAGATATTTGTGGACCTGTGCAGATCTGTAAAAATTTTGAGTTGCCTATCTTGCTTGCCCCAGCTGAGGCTGAACAAGCAACAACATCTGCTCTCTTAACGTAAACAAGTGTCCTTTTCACAATGTGCGTGGTGCCATGCTTCTTGCCTTTTCTGTGCTTTTTGTGGGGTGATTGCACTATTTAACATGGCCCCCAAACATGGTGCCAAAGTGTTCCTAAGTGCAGGAAGGCCATGATGAGCTTCATGGGGAGGATAAGTGGTGAGAGAAGCTCTGTTCACTCATTAGGTATCGTACTCTGGCTGAGATTCACTCTTAATGAATCAGCTCTATACAGGAAATAAAGCATTTTTAAACAGAAACACATGTGAAATAAGTGTATGTATTGATTGGCTGAAAAAATGGCATGATCAGAGCCTCACTGAAACATAATCCTGTATTTCCCCAGTTGCTGGTTTCAATATTCACTAATTCAACATATGACAATTTTATACAGCTTAAGTACTAGAAGTGATGAGAATCAAGTGTAACTTGTTCAAGAATACAGAGCTGGGATTGGAAATCTGCTCTTTTTGATTCCAGAGCCAAGGTTCTTTCCGCCTGCTCTGGAAGATGGAGCTCCTTGCAGGTCATTCCTGCAAGCAAATAAATACATTACAGTCCATTTACAAATTTGTTAGACAGGCTTCTCTGTAGACTGCCATTTTCACTCTAATTTAAAATCAAAAGAATAAAAACCTTCCACACAGGCAGGAACTATTTCTTTTTTCGTTTTCTTTCTTTCTTTCTTTCTTTCTTTTCTTTCTTTTTTTTTTCTCTGCCTTTCAGTATTATCAGAAAAATTAGGTCAGAAGCATGCAGGTCTCAGAGGTACTTCCTAGGGCGTTCAGAGATGGTTTACTCTGCTTCGCAGAGCAATATTGTTTGACATTTGCAGTGCCAGTTCATCCTTAGCAAATGAATTGATGTCACAGTTCAGTTTGTGTCAGTGATGCTGTTGTCTGAATGATGTTGGGCCATCAACCCTGGCTTGGATGCCTTGGATGGAGAATGAAGGTTTCACATGAGACCAGGAGACCAAGCAAGCGAATCCCACCAAGTCACAGGAAGCCCTCAGTCCACAGGAAAGGGCTGAGATCCCATTTGAGGCAGTACACAGTGGTAGGGACCCAGGGGAAAGGTAATCCTAAATAAAACATCTTTCGCTCTTGACCAACCTAACTTATGCTGAGTATTTTTTTTTTTAATTTTTTCAGCAGACTATAGCTTTGCAAAGCAATTCTCGGTATTATAAAAGCACAACCGGGTGTTGTTGAGTCTGAGTGATATATATGGGAAAACCACTGGAATGAAGAAGGGTTTCATGCATACCCTACAATGTAATTTCATGCTTTTATAAGTTTAATGTTGTAACAATTAGGTCCAACTTTTGCTGTAATTCTTTTCTCAGAGGGGCATTCTAATGTACTAGCTAGGAGCCCATTTTCTCCCTTTAGCCATTATAAGCTAATTTCACTGCATTAAGATCCTGCTGGGAATGTATCTAGAAGTATAAAAGAAAATCAAGACCAATAGCAAAAGATGTTTCCTCTGGATAACTAAAGGTAGAATTAAAAATATTGCCATCTCCCTCAGCAAACTCACATACATTGCAGAGACCTTTTATTTCACAAGCCAATTAAATAATGAATTCAATATTTTCAATAAATATAAAATTACATTATAATGAAATGTGATATGTGTTCCAAAAAAGTTTTTGTGAGTAGCCACTTGGAAAAGGCAACTGAGGTCATCCTCTGCTTCCAGAGAGCTATCGCAGTTTTGGAGGATGTCAATTTCAGTCATTAACCTGTGAATTCATTCAGTGGATTGTCACTAAGGACTAAAATGTCCTCTCACTCTTTGGTAATAAACACTATGAGGTAGCATGAGAAGTTCACCATTATATTTATAGTCTGTTGTGTTTAATTATGCTTGAGAATGTGCAGGGGCTATATAGACACTGTGTGTCATGGTTTGTAAAATCAACTGCAAAAAGTTTAATTTCTTAGTCTGGGTTCTGTTATGTCCAGGAAATCCTTCCTACTTCTTTATAGAATTTTGAGGCTAAAACCCATTCAGATTCTGTTATAAATTAATCACCCACCCTGAGAGAACCTGCAGGAGTCCCTGATGATTGCCAAATCTCTAAGAAAACCCAAACAGCCATGTGTCAAAAGAGATGGTTCCCAACTGGTCTGAACCAATCAAGGTATTAGATATAATGTCCAAATGCAGAGTAACAAAAGAAAAAATAGACAACTTAAATTTCATAAAAATTTAAAACTTTTGTGTTCCAATGGCTACCACCAACAAACTGGAAAGACCATCCACAGAATGGGAGAAAATATTTGTTAATCATATGTCTGATAAGGGACATGAACCAGCAAATAGAAAGAACTCTTACAACTCAACAAAACGTCATAATTTTAAAATAGGCAAATAATTTGAATAAATATTTCTGCAAACAAGATATGCAAATGACCAAAAGCATATGAAAAGATGTAAAGATGTTCAACATCATTAGTGATTAGGGAAATGCAAATAAAAAACATTCCACACTCACTAGAATGATTATAATCAAAAAAGTGGACAGTAGCAAAGTTTGACAAGGATGTGGACATTTTTAAACTCTCATTCATTAGTGGTGAGAACGGAAAATGGTGCAGCCACTTTGGAAAACAGCTTGGCAGTTCCTCGAAAAGCTAAACATGTAGTTTCCATATGATACAGCAATTCCACTCATAGGCAAACACTCAAGAGAATTGAAAACGCATGTCCACAAAAAGGAAAAAATATTCTTCACAATATTTTTCATAATTACTAAAATGTAGACCCAAACCAAATTCCCCTTAATTGATGATAGGTAAATTAAACTGTGGTTGTAAAAGACTGAAAATGGCCTCTGAAGCCAGCCTCGGCATCATAGTGTAACCCTGTCTCAAAATAAATAAAATTAAATAAAAAGGATAAACTATTTAGGACTATTGTAGATTAGATATGAGATATCCTCCAAAAGCTCATATGTAAGATAATGCAAGAAAATTTAAAGGTGACTAGGTTTATGAGAGTCTTAACCTAACCAGTGCGTTAATCCACCTGAATGGATTAACTGGGTGGTAGCTGTAGGCAGGTAGGGTGTGGCTAGAGGAGTTGGTCACTGGTGGAATGCCTAGTGAATGAGAGCTGTCTCTCCCTCTCTACCTCTCTCCCCGCCTCCTTCCTGATTGTCAAGTATTGAGCTGTTTTCCTCTGTCATGCCCTTCTGCCTTAATGCTCTGCCAAAGGGCAAGGGCATCAGCCATCTATGGTTTGAGACCTCTTGAAACCCTAACCTCCAAATAAACTTTTCCTCCTCTAAAATTATTCTTGTTTCAGTGGGGAAAAAACTGACTAAAACAAAGCCCTAGTCCTTGGAACCTGAGGTTGTTACCTTATATGGTAAAAAGTACTCTGTTAAACAACAGTTTTGTGGTTATTTGTTACAGCGTCCACAGTAAACTAATGCAGGTACATTGATACATTGGAAGAATATTCATTCATGAAAAGGAACAGAGGGTTGATGCATGTTACATACAATGTGGATGAATCTTGAAAATACTATACTGACAGCTAAGGAATTGATCAAAATTGTCAAGAGACAACCTACAGAATGGGAGAGAATCATGACCTGTGATTCTTCTGACAGGGGACTAATATCCAGAATTTACAAAGTACTCAAAAAACAATATCGAAAACACAAACAATCCAATCAATAAATGGGCCAAGGAGCTAAACAGAAACTTCTCAACAAAGGAAATTGAGCTAGCCAATGAACACATGAGAAAGTGAAGGGGGATGGGGAAGGGGAGAGGGATGGAGTAAATAGGGAGGGATACGGGGGTAATTCTGGTTTAAGAATATATGTATAGGGGCTGGAGCGGTGGCTCGGCGGTTTCAGCGCTTGCCTGGCAAGCACGAGGACCCGGGTTCAAACCCCAGCACCACGTACACAACTAAGTGTTGGAGCAACTAAGGCCATGTGAAAAACTAAATAAAG
>PVKS010017663.1:0-41594 GCA_004027875.1 Aplodontia rufa
CTGGGCATCGTGCCCGCTGCCCAGCCTCCCGTGGCCACTCCAGGGCAGGTCTCCACGCCTCAGCAAAGTCCCCGTCCAGGACACCCAGCCAGCAGTGGTGCCCATGCTGGGCCAAGACAAGCCCTGCGGGAACCTTGCACTCCACAACCCCGGAGCTGGGCACAACACCACCCAGACACCTGAGCTGGGGCCTATGGTGCTCCGAGACGAGGTCCTCCACCCCCCAAGACTGACCTGGCATCGGGCACCCCTCTCCTACCATGTGAGCAGAAGCATCCGTTGTCCCTCAGGGCCTGAGTCACAGCATCCCTGTCACTGTGGCAGCCAACAGCCCAGACAGCAGAGTGGGAGGGCGGCAGCCTCCGCAGCCCTTCCGCTTGGAAGCCGTAGGACATTTAATTTCCCTTCTCAAATGACAGCTGAGGTGGCCACCGCTCTCCTTGAAGCTGAGGCCTTCAAGAGCCCGCCAAGGTCTCGGCCACGGCCACCAACACTGGAGGCAGCGGGCAACAATCCAGCCTCCCCCTCCACCCCTCTCTCCCCAGCAGCTGAGCAGCGGCCACCAGACCAAGGCCAGGAGGGCGGCAACGGAGGAGCAGGAGGACAGGGCCTGGGGTGGGGCCATCTGAAAAGGGCTCATGGCCCAAGGAGGACAGAGACCCATGGAGGGGGGCGGTCGTGCACTGCTGTGAGCACCCAGCCCAAGCCCATCTGCCCAGGCCCCTGAGAGAAACCTCAGGACAACACTTCACAGCCCCATGAGCTGGCCACTGGCTGACCCCATTTCATGGATGGGGACACTGAGGCCCAGGAGGTTCAACCACCTGCCCAAGATCACACAGCCAGCAAGGGTCAGGAAGGCTGGACCCCAGCTGCCCCAGATCACCCCGCCCCCTAGCCCACACCCCGCTGGTCTGGAACCCGTGCTCCTCCTGGCCCACATCCACACTACAGGGGCAGGGCCATCTGTGCAACAGCCTCTCACAGGCAGAGCTGGCTCCTGGCCAAGCACAGGACAGGGCAAGAGACCCACAGGGGCCCAAGGCGGCAGGTGCCATCTGCCCATCCACCGCCTGTGCCCTCAGCCACCTCGCCAGCCACAGGGTCTCCCTACGCTGGACACCGGGCTAAGCCACCACACCTAACAAGCAGCAGAACTCTTCACAAGAAAACCCCAGCACCCACCTGGCCACTCCATGCTGACCACAGCAGCCACAGCCTGGGAGCCCAAGGGCAGGAGATCCAGGTGGAACAGGGGCTGCCCCGAGGCCCCATCTACAGAAGGGGACATTACAGCTCCTGCCCCACAGGTCCACAGGAAGTCAGGTTGAGCTCCGCTGCCGGGCAGAACAAGTGCCCAGCATGTCCACAGGCGGCAGGAGTGCCCACCCACCACAGACCCCTCTCTGCCTCCCAGGTCCTGGGGCTGGGCCACCAGAGGACACACGTGCTAGGCTGGGGGCTACAGGAGAAAGGGCCACCATCGATCGCCAGAATCAATTAACTGTCTAGGTCAAGAGATGGTGAGAGAGATCTGTCACCAGGGACCCAGGGGACATTCCAGCACAGAGTCCAGGAGGCCAGGGTGGGAGGGGTGGCTCATAGTGATGGGGTTCCAGGGGCAGCCAGGACACCTGCTCTTACCCCTTCATACCCACCCATGGGGGACCTGCTGGGCCAGCTCGCTGGGCTGGCTCTCTGGGTCGGCTCTGGCTCTACCCTGCCAGAGGCCCTCCCCACCAGGCCACAGAGGTCAAGGACGTGGCCCCAACACTTGGGGGCAGCAGACCATCCATGCACAGGGACTCTGGCCTGAGACCTGGGTCAAATTCCAGCCATACCACACCCTGTCTGGTGACCCTGGGTAGCCCCAAGCTCACCTGCTGGGTTCACCTGCCCCAGCAGCCCCCCTGGGCCTTAAACAAGAGCCCCGCCCTGCTCAGGTGGCAGTGCATGTCCCCAGGGCCCAGGGGAGCACAGAGACAGGTGGGTGTGGGGGAAGTGGCACAGCCCCCCCCACCAGCTCTGCAGCAGGACAGGGAGGAGGCTCAGGCAGGGACAGCCACCTGGGGAAACAGGTACCAGGCACAAAGCAGCCCCCACCAGTGCTCCGTGGACGGGGCCCAGCCTGGAGGGGGAAGGGGCAGCCTGAGAGCCCCCACAGCTGTCAGCCCTGGTGTCTGCACCCAGTCCCTCCACGCAGACAAACCCCTTGCCCCCAGGACAGGATGGAAAAACCAACGACCCCAGGAAGCGCTGCTGTCCCAGGTCCCAGGTGCTCAGAAGCCAAGGTCACCGGGCTGAATGAACACTCAGGGGAAAGAGGGAGAAAATCAGGGGAAAGTGAAAACAGCCCGTGCCCCACGAACTCCCGGAGTGCGCCTCGCTGATTCACCGGCGGCCCTGTGGGACATTTCTGCTTCTTGGCCAGGCTGGAGGTGGGGACCAGGGGCACGCAGCAGCCTCAGGGATGGGGACCCCTCTCCAGCCCAGTAGGTGAGCAGGACTACACAAGGTGAAAGGCACCAGCAGCCAAGCCACATTGGACAACTGCTCCACAACACAGGGCAGCGCCCCCAGGGAGTGGATGGAGGGCAAGCGGGGAGAGGAGCCCCAAGCTGGGCACAGGCTTTTCCTGAGGCCACAGAGCACAGCTCAGACCCCAGGTTCCAATCCCACCTCCACCGTTTTCTCAGCTGTGTGACCCTGGGTATGTTGCCTAACATCTCTGAACCTATTTCCTGCCCCATAAAACAGAAACTCAGAAATTCAGTGAGCAAATGCCTACAAGGTGCCTGGTATTTCCTAAAAGCTTAACAAAGAATAACAAACATATTATTGTCTGTTTCCCAATTTTTTTATTGAGGTGAAATGCATGTGACATAAAATCAAACATTGTGAGCAATTCCCTGGTGTTTGGCATATTCCCATGCTGCACGACCATCAACACCATCCAGTTCCAGAACATTGCCGCCACCCCAAGGCGGACCCCCTTGACATTAAAGTTTGTCCCCAGGGACCCCTGTCCCTAGCCTGTCCCCTCTAACCTGCTTCCTATCCCCAGGACCGGCCTATCCTGCCGCTCCATCCAAGTGGGATCACAGCGCACCTTCCTGTCCCTGGCTGCACCTGGTTGTCCCACACAGCCTTGTGTTTTGGGCTCACTCATGGGGCAGCCAGGGACAGCACTCTGCCTGTCTCTTTTCATGTCTAAATCATATTCCACTGTATGGATATGCCAAGTATGAACTTTTTAAATGAAACAAATTGTTACCAATAATAGAGCGTGTATAAACCCAAAGCCACATGAGACATCAAAATCTGTTGTAAACTAAGTAAATCTCTTTTCTTTAAAGAAAAAAAAAAAGAAAATCATAGCTGGGCACAGTGGTACATGACTATGATCCCAGGAACTCAGGAGGCTGAGGCAGGAGGATCAAAGGTTCAAGGCCAATCTCAGCAACTTAGCAAGGCCCTAAGCAACTCAGCGAGACCCTTCTCAAAATAAAAACTAAAAGGGCTGGGGATGTGGCTCGGTGGTTAAGCACCCCGGCTCAACCTTCAGCTCCAAAAATGAAAAGAAAACCTCGGGGAGCCAGCGTGGGGACACAGGGCCTGGACAGGAGGAGCCGCCAGCTGTTGGTGGGAGACGGGGGCAGCCATGGGGCTCCAGGAGGGCGTCCAACAAGTGCAGAGGCCGGGCTGGAGATGCTGCTCTGGGCTCCTCTGGGGCACAGGACGAGGGTGCGCGCAGCCTCCCACGCAGGGCAGATGCTCTGGCTGCCCCTCCAACATGCACAGGTTTGAGGCAAGAGGCTGGCAAGGGGCAGGTCCGCCACAGCGCCCTCTGCATGCCTGTTCCAGTGTCACTACCAAGGTGGAAACCGGGCAGCCCCTGCAGGCCCTGCCATAGTGAGGGCACAGTGCCACCTGCGCCATCATTCAGGGATGCTGCTGGGACAGGGTCTCCACAGCAGCACCCACCCCAAGCACCTCTGAAATACATAGAGGACTCTCGTTGTCCCCTTGACTGGCTCTGCCAGTGGGATGGTCCCATGCTAAGTCACCCACCCTGCAGGGTGCTGGAAGGACCTGGCCATTTCAGAGCCCCAGAACCAGCTGCCTGCCCTTTCCACCACCAGCACCGCCCCTCCCTGCTCCAGCAGGAGGGGCAGCTCCCCAGGCTCCCTTTTATACAGTGGTTTCTGCGGCTGTTTTTACTCAGAGTAAGGAATTCCTTGCTAAGCCAGGACTTACTAAGGATGAGTCCTCTCTGTGCCTTGGGGCTGGGAACACAGGGAAAGGAGCGTGGTACTAACTCATGTGCCTGCCAGGATTCGACAGGCACAAAATGCACAAGAGCCTGGAAGGGGTGCAGCAGGGGTGCGGGGTGGAATCCGCAGACCCTGCCCCAGCCAGGTGGCTCCAGGCCTGCCCAGTTCAGCTTTTATCAGGCAGATAAGCCCCTGCTCAGGTTCCATTCAGGATCAAAAGAGCACAATTACTCCCCTGGGGATCTGCAGAGCCAGCTCTACAGCCGGGCCCAGGGCCCCCCACCCCTCCCGCTGGCCCCAGCCCCCGCACAGCAGCAAAGGTGAGGGGTGGCTGACTCCCCACAGCAGCCCCCAGGGAAGAGCCTCTGCCACACCCACTCTGCAGGTGGGGAAACTGAGGCCCGGAACAGAAATGTCCCGCCCAAGGTGACAATCCTGCACACCTCAGGATAACCTCTGTCCTGCTCCACACAGGGGACAGAGGCAGGGACCCAAGGCTAGGGGAGGCAGAGGCTTCCCACCATGCAGGTGGGGGAAGGGTACACTGGGAAAAAGTCCCAGGCCACGCAGGTGACTCCAGTAACTGGGAAAGCAGGAGGATCAGGAGGACCCCAAGTTCAAGGCCAGCTTCAGCAACTCTGTGAGACCCAAAATAAATTAAAAGGGTTGGGGTACAGCTCAATGACAGAGCATCCCTGGGTTCAGGCACCAAGGAGACCCACCCCCCTTCATGGGCCTCACGGGCAGAGTGGGGGGCTCCTGACCTCCAGTGGGCGGGTGCTGCTGAACAGGGCACAGATTGACCCCACGACACACCTGGCCCAACGTGAACCCCACACTACCCCCAGCACCAGCTGGCCCCCTGGGTCAGGGCCTCCCTGCAAGCCCCACAAGGAGGAGGGTAGAGACCAGATGGACCAGAGAGGCTGCCTCTCCTGCTTGTGCCACACAGCGCCCAAGGGGCCGCGCTTCCCCTCAGAGCCCACCGGCCAGTGGGCTGAGGTCGCAGCGAGGGTTGTGCTTTGCCACACGCAGGTCTTGTTTCTTGATGTCCCAACTCAGAAGGAACACGTTTGTATTTGTTCTGCTTCTCTTTGTCAGGCAGTGGCCAAGCATACATGCAGCCCAGCTGGGCAGCTCCCACTGGCCAGGACTCGGCCGGGTCACCCACGCCTTCCTGGAGTGAGGAGCCACCCCAGCTGCAGCCCCAGCCTCAATCCTGCCGGCGACGGACGCAGGCACGCAGGCACCCAGGGGTGCTAGAAAAAGTGCCCAAATCTTCCCAGGACAGCGTAAGGACGGGGCAGTCCCAGCAGCTGCCTCCAGGGAATCCTCCAACCATGGGGCTCACACCAGTGACAAAACCCTGCACAGACGGGAAGCTGGCCAAGGGGACCCAAGCACACCAACACAGACGGCCGCGGCTCAACAAAGACGACGGCACCTTCTGAGCCTGCAAGGTCCCCTTCTGTCCCCGCTTTACTACAGGGAAAGAGGCACAGAGCGATGGAGTAACAAGCCCGGGGACACACAGCCGTCGGGGAGGGGCCCAGGCCACCAGAGTCCCTGCTCAGAGCCACTCTGGTGACCCATCTGCCTGACCATGGAGGTGAGCAGTCCACAGCCACCACTTCTGACCTACAGGACAGCCAAGAGTGAGGCACAGGCACACCCCGGCATGTGGAAAAAACGCCATCAGAAAAGCCTGCAACTGGGGCTTGGAGCGGCGGCTCAGCAGTTGCGGCGCTTGCCCAGCCTGCGCGAGGACCCGGGTTCAAACCCCAGCACCCACATACACAACTGTCAGAGCGACGAAGGCCGCGCGAAAAACTCAAAACAAATGGACTCTCTCTCACTGTCCTCCTCTCTTAAATAAAAAAAGAGAAAACTCTGCAACTGAGGTGGCCGGGGGGACATAGGGGCTGTGACCTGAAAGTCACCCTGATTTCTCCTTTTAATAAAAGGCACACAAGGGGCTGGAGCGGTAGCTTGGCAGTTACTGCGCTTGCCCAGCATGCGCAAGGTTGCAGGTTCGAACCCCAGCACCACATACACAATCGAGTGTCGGAGCAACGAAAGCCACGTGAAAAACTAAATAAAATTGATTCTCTCTAAAAAATAAACTTAAATAAATAAAAGGCAGTCACCACAGCCCTCAGCCAGGCCAGGCCAGGCCAGCCTCACACAGTCCTCTTGGCCCCCAGGCCCCACACCGGCCTCCCTCCCTGCAAACGCCCCGCTGCAGGCTGCTGGCCCAGAGCCCAGAGCCCAGAGCCCAGAGGCCTGCGGGGCAGGCTCTCCTCTTTTCACAACAGCTGGGGAGGAAGCGGCCCAGGGCCTAAGAATCTGGAACACCTGCCCACTGGGAAAGGGCTGTGGCACTGGAGACCGCACCCGGGGGCACCCCCTGCAGCAGGATCTAAAGTGGCCCTTTCCCCACTCCACGCCCCTGAGGGTGGGCATCGCTCTGCCCTGGCAGCAGCTCGAGCCTCTGTCCCCTCTATGTTCTGCAGGTCCCCTGTGACTGAGCGGTCAGCTGATTCCAAGGCCATCTGCGGCAGGCACACAGCCTCCATCTGAGCAACCCCCACCCTCAAAAGCGTCACAGGGAGAAGGCGGCTCTGCCCAGCGGAGCTCTTCAGGCCTCCAACTGCACCCTGCATCCTCCTCCAGAACCCCACAATTCCACTGACCACCTCCCGCTCAAGGCGTGCTGAGGGCCCCCCAATTCCACCCGCAACCCCAAGTCCCCTGCGACGTCATCACAGCGGATGAGCGGACGCCCAGCCGCCAGGGATCAGGAACCTCGGGCTCTGGAGCTGTGCTCGGGTGGACGCACAGGGCGCTGTCACCGCAGAGCCCAGACCTGGAGGAACAGGCGCCTCCGCAGGGCCCAGGGCCCGCAGGCTTCTCCAGGCTGAAGCAGCGCTGCTTCCTGGAACAGTCACAAAGTGCCGCCCGGAGAGCCCACACTCCAGGGGTCCACAAGGGACACAGGAAATTCCACCCTGTCGAAACCTGCACTGGCCCCCATCTCCGCATCCTGGGCCAAAACCAACACGGGGCCCAACCGAGCCCTCACTTCTGAGGCCCAGGGGTCTCGTGGGGAGCCTGGCCACAGAGCTTCGTCAGGGACCAAGGACACTGGGAATGGGGACCAGGGAAACTGGCCCTCAGCTCACAGCGGCAGGGAGGCATGGGGAGTCAGAAACCACCAAGGCTGCTCGATGGCCTTGGTGGGGGTCAGCACTTTGCCCCACTGATGGCCACGCTCTCGGACCCCAGGGCAGCCCCGACAGCAACCAGGCCAGCCCTGTCCTGGGACGACACTCAGGCAACTGCAAAAGGACCCAGTGCAGGGCAAGGGCAGGACAATCCACCCTCCCGGTCTTGAGGCCCTCCATGTGGCTCTACAGCCAGCCGCAGGATGTGACCCTTTCACAGGAACCACAGCAGCAGATAAGAACAGTGTCCCCCCACGGCCACAGCCACCTCCCAGCCCAGAGCCATCCAGGCAGCACCACCTCCCCCTCAGCGTGGCATCCGGACCGGGCCGTCTCTAGGAAGCCCCCCCCAGGTTCCCCAGAGGCCCCCAAAGTCAACCCCCTTTCTTCCAGGTCAAAACCACCCAGCCCAATCTCAATGTCCCTGTGCTGCTATCAAACACCCGGGGGCACCCTGTACAGCACAGAGACAGCCCAGGGGGCTGAGGGGCACAGAGATGGCGGCGAGACAGAAGGACACACAGCAAACCTGCCGAGAAGCACCTGGATGCGCACTTGTCCGCCTGGGCGTTCCCACCGGGATGCAGGGCTGCGGCGAGGGCAGCCGCGGAGCCCAGGTGCCCAGAGCTGCAGCTTCCTGCCCGCCACTGCGGCTGCTATTTATAGCCGAACTGAGAGAAGCCAAGACAGGCAGGGTCAGCATCCTGAACAGCAGAGCTGGTGACAGCCCGGGAGCCTGCGAGGGTGACCCCAAGGGACTTGAGCTGGGTAGGGCAGAGACGTGGGCTGCAATGCCCAGGGCTGGGTACACAGTGGACCCGGGGCTGTCCCCAGCTATCCCTGAGGGCCCAAGGGGCACGAAAAGACCAGAGCTGCCCATGCCACCAAGGAAGGAGTTCACAGGCTGTGCGTCCTGAGCCATCGTCAGTGCCGCTATGCCTCAGTTTCCCCGTCTGTGCATCACTCTGGATGACCCAACCCAGGACAAGAGCTGGCTCAGGGACCCCCCCACTCCTGTCCCCGAAACAGACCTGGGGGGGGACAGGAGCTGCACTTTCGAGCAGCATACGCACCTTCCAAAGCCCAGGGAGCCCTGCAACAAGGAGAGCCCTCCTGTGAGCATGCCGGCATCCGCCACGGGGCCCCGAGAGCCACCCCGCAGGGCAGGGGTCAGGTACGGAGGCTGGCATGCACCCGCGGAGCTCAAGAGCAAGTGCCAGGAGGTCCAGGACACCAGAGGGTGTGGGGGAGGGCAGTGGGTCCTGGGGAGCAGAGGGGATCAGAAGCAAGGACACTGGTGTCAGACGCGAGGACAGCGGACAACCAGGATCCCACCCTGTGCCCCGCACCATCCCAGGATGCAGCAGGAGCCAGGCCCAAGTCCCTGACCTGTCCAGCCCTGCAGGGTGGCAGACAGCAGCAAGGGACAAAACCACAGTGGGACACTGCTAAGCAGCAGAGGAAGAAGGGGCCGGGGCGTTACAGGAGACAGTGGAGAGAGCTTCTGGAGGGGACACCAGCGCAGACATGAGCTAGGCGTCCTTGCAGGCGGGCACAGGGCAGTGCAGAGGCCTGGGGTGGGAGCCGGTCCCGCAAACCTCAGGGCCAACAGCTGGGCATGCAGACTGGGGCCAGTGCGAGGCTGGCGGGCTCCAACAGTCTGACAGGCCTGGGTCTAGAGGCGCAGACTCCGCTGCGGCCGCAAGGGTAGGCGCAGGCTGCCCGGAGGGTGCTGCGGTCAGAATTCAGCTATGGCTCTAACGGAGGCCATGGCCCACGCTGGAGGCTCACGGCCGACTCCAGAGGCCAGGAGTTGGGGGCTGGGGTGCAGGCAAGGCTGGCCCCTTCTGGAAGTGGGACCCTGTCCTGGCCTCTGGTGGCCTTGCGCCTCGTAAGGACGGCATGTACAGGACTGCAGGCCTGCCCTACTGCAGACCTCATCCTAACCACCCACACCAGCCAAGACCCCGCTTCCCAAGACCACATGCATAGGATCCTCAAGCGACACGAATCTAGGAGGGAGTGGGGGCACTAGTCGACCTGCCATAGGGGCCTAGACCACGGTATAGGGGACAGTGGTGGAGAAAGGGGGAGATGGTGTGGAGGGGTACTGGGGGTGACAGTGGTGTCCCCCAACCTCTCCTGCTGGATCCATTGACTTCCAGAGCCACCCAGGAGTCACCAGTGTTCAGAAAACCCAACCCTGTGGGGCTGTGGGGCTTTCAGGCCCCGACTCCTGCTGGGCTCCAGAGAGGGCACCCCCCTGGGCCCCTGTGCTGGCAGCCATGCAGCCCCCTTCGCCCAGCAGGCTGGCCTTGTTAGCCTAGCAAGCAGCCTGGTGCCAGGCAGGTTGCCATGGCCACGGAGCCACCACGGCCGCGCGGGCCAAGCTCCCACAGGGTCTCAGCGGGCACTGCAGAGTTCAGCATGAGGACAAAGGCCCCCAGGCACCTTGGGCCTGGCTTCGGGGACTTGTGACTTAGAGCCCCTGGCAGGAAACACCATCCCCCAACCCCACCCCTCCAGACCTGCAGGGACAGGTGGCTCCCACACAGGTGCTGGGGATGTGGCCTCCAAAGGCACAGCGGGTATCACGGTGGGGCGCACAGTGGGGCGTGAGGGCAGAATGGATTCGGAGCCCAGGCCATGGCAGGTGGGCAACTGGAGCAGCCTAGGGCTCTGGCCCCACACTGGTCTATTTTAGATGGCCCGGATCTGGGTCCCTTTGGAACGTGGCTGAGAGATGGCAAGGAGGCCACCTGGCCCTGCAGCCTGCTCTGTGGGTGCGCAAGCAGGGCCAGGGCAGACAGCCTGGCCCAAGGCCTCAGCTGCCTCCGCCTCCCAGCCTTGAGGCTGTCCTCCTTCAGCAGGGAGACCTCTGCAGGAGGTCCGGCCACTTCTCCTGACCCATCCCTTCTCAAGACTGGAGACGCTGGCCACGGAAAACCAGGGCACAAATGGGCCAGGACGCTGACCCCAAGAGCCACCCGTCCTGGCCACCCACCTGGATCTCCTCCTCTGCTTCCACCGCCTGGTTTCCTCCTCCCCAGTTCCTCTCCCAACTCAGAGAAACCCCAAGGTCAGCATCCACAAAGGGACCCGGCAGGGACAAGATGGGCCTGCCAAACAATGCAAGGCCCCTGGGCACCAAGGGGTGACCCCCACCCCCCACCATTCCTTCAGGCCAGAGTTCTCCAAGACCCCAGCAGGCCACCATCCAAGTCACTCACTGTCATCCAAAGATCCTGTGCAGTCCTCGCCCAGGCCCTGACCTTGGCTGAGGCCTGGGGGGGGGGGGTGTCAGGCCTCAGTGTTCCTCTCTGGACACCACGAGAAGAAGCCCTCCATCCTCCCCCAGGCCCTCAGGGGGCGTGTGTGAAAACATCCTGCAAAAGGTGCTTCCTTCTACCAAAGAGCTGAGACAACTCTCAGGAATTCACACAGCAAGATAAAATCAGAGCAGAGTCGGGGCAAAGGGTAAGAATCAGACAAACTCATCTGCAATCACGGTGAGGTGGGCAAAAATCAAACCACAGACCGGTGACTGCTAAAAGCTCCAAGTTTGCCTCCGAGCTTCCTAGCAGCCAAAGCAAAGAAGGAAACAAGCTGGTTATAAGCAGCTTCCAGAATACTGTGCAAATGGTGTGGCTTCACCCAGAAAGCGCTTCAACAACTACGCAGCACTCAGTTGAGGGGCTGGAGCAGCAGCTCAGCAGTTAAGGTGCTTGCCTGGGATGTGTGAAGACACGGGTTCAAATCCCGGCACCACGTATACAACAAAGTGTTGGAGCAACACGAAGAGCTAAATAAAATCGATTCTCTCTCTCTTAAAAAAAAGAAAGAAAAGAAGAAGAAGTTATCACGATCTCAGGTAACATTTAAGAGGCAAAAAAGTACTGAGTCAGCCAACTCTCTGCTGCCTTTACCACACGACCCCCCTGTCCTGTTACAAAATTCTACACCAGCAAAGCACAGCCGTGAGCTTGACCACCGGCCACGCAGGGTCCCAGGGCCCACTTGGTGTGACCTTCGAGCCACCACGCCTCTCTGGGCCTCCTCTGCTGGGAAAACCCAGGAAGACTGCTTGGAGGCCAAAAGAACTGGGTAGCACTGAGGACCAGCAATCGTCCCTGTGAAGGGCCAAGAGTGAGCACCCCAGGCTCCACGGCCTCCCAGCCTCCGGCACAGCACCCCCAGCTCCGGACGCCGGGTTCAAGTCACCCCTGCACTGCATGCAGGTGAGCGTGCACAGCTGTGTAACAATAAAACTTTATTGGTGGACACGGAAATTTGCATCGCGTGAACTTCACACGTCATAAAATACTATCCATTGGGGTCTTCACCCCCCAAACCCACCTAGGAGGGCGGAAGGAATGCAGGGCGAGCCCCAGGACGCTGGGGTGCTCAAAGCCCCAGGTCCGCAGGGCAGGGCCAGACAGGACCCGGGGCTCCTCTGCGCCACAGGAGCGGTGCTTTGAAAGTTTCTTACGGGTCCCTGAATTTTCTTTCCTAAGAATGAATTTTAATAAAGCCCAAGACAGCTGGCGGTTTGGGGTGCATTAAAGAAAACACAGAAAGCAACATCGGTCCTCAGCGCTAACAGAAGACAGCGGTGACACGCGGCGCGAGCTCAGAAAAAGTCCCCAGTGCCACTTGAGGGAGTGGCCTTCTCCCGGTGCATGCGCCTCCTGGGACAACTCGGAGGTGGGGGGACAGCATGTCCATGCACCCGGGCTCCGCCCACCCCCACCCAGGCCTGCCCCTGTGCTGGGGAAGGAAGGTGACAGACCAGGGCTCACCCCAATCTCAGGGACAGTGGCTAGACAGGGTCAAGCAGAAAGAACCCTGGCCTGACAGGTAGCCTCTGGGATCTGTCAACAGAGCAGAGTCTCTCCAGCCACACCACCAGAGAGGTGGTGGCCACATGTGGCTTTCTGATATCATTAAAATCAAGTAAAAACGTCCTTCCCTGGGTTGCGCAGCCAGCTCAGCCTCATGGCTACAGGGAGGGCAGATCCAGAACTTTCCCACCATGCAGAAGGTTCCAGATGTGCGAGCCACAGGGGAAGGAGGGAGAGCACAGTCTTGCGCTCTATGGGAAGAGGGCCCCTCCAGGATGGCACTGTGCAGGGAACACTAACACAGGAGACAAAACGCCAGGGTCAGGGCACACCTTCGTTCCCCACTCGGCCCCAGCCATCTGATCAAGTAGCCACCAGCCACGGCCACCGGTGGTCATTTGAATTTAAGTGGATTAAAGTTCAATAAAATCACAGCTCAGCAGCCTGGCAGCACCAGCCACGTCTCGAGTGTTCAATGGCCACGGGCACCTAGCACCCAGGGTCCGGTGGTACCAGCATAGCCCCAGACCACCCTCTAAGGGAGGCCCTCTCTGTGCCTCCCTTTTAAAGACAGAGAAACTGAGGCCAGAAAAGTCAAAGACATGGCTCAAGTCCTTAAGTGACAGAAGCAGGATTCAAACCCAGGACTCAGCCTGCCGGAGCTGGGGATGGGTCCCTTGTCACAGGTAGACAGCCTCCCCTGTTCTCCTCACAGTCCTCCCCCCACTCTCTGAGCTGCCAGGACATCCGGTGCCCGCAAGTGCGCAATGGACACAGGATTAAAGGAGAAAACCTCAGCCTTCCAGGGCAGAGATCACAGGGTCCATCTGAGTCACCAACCACCTGACGGACAGGGGCCCACCTTCACGGGAGGACAGCCAGCGCCAGCCAGGGGCTCAGAAGAGACCATCAGCCCTGTAAGTGGGAGGAGCAGGTCACCAGGTCCCACAGCCCAACAGCAAGGACCTGGGTTCCCAGGACAGAATCCTCTGGGAGGGAGACAGGGTACTCAGGCCCACTCAAATCCCAGGACCACACAGTCCAAGCACCTGGGCAAACGGAGGCTCGGAGAAGTCAGGCATGGCCCAGGTCAGACTGGAGGGAGCTGCAGCTAGCTTCACGTGAAACTCCCTATGCCTCTGGAACCCTCTCCAGTACCCACCGCACAGACAGGCGAGGCCCCCAGCCCTGAGAGGAGGGGACCTGGGACTGCAGACAAAATGCTCTGAGGCTTTTATTTGGATAAGTCTTTTATTGTAGGGATTAAACCCAGGGGCGCTTTCCTGCTGAGCCACATCCCCAGCCCTTTTTTTTTTCTTTTTTTTTTTTTTGAGACAGGGTCTTGCTCTGGCCTCAACGTGCCATCCTCCTGCCTCAGCCTCCGGGTAGCTGGGATTCCAGGGCTGCACCACATCACCAGCTGGTTTCTCTACAGGTCTATGAACCCAGAGGTCAAGGTCAGGGTCTGTAGCATGTAAGTGCCTGGACTCAAGAGCCTCAGGTCACTCTGCCATGGAGATATCAATGACAGTGATTTTGTTTATCTCAGACACAAGTCCCACCTCGCCCTAGGACCTCTGGCACCATTTGTAAAAATGGGGACACAGCTGCCTCCTGCCCCGCGACTTACCCAGCTCATGCCCACCTAGTTCCCCAGGGACACAGTCCCACTGGCCAGGCACTTCAGGAGTTCATGGGATGCCGCTTTCTGGAGCCCTGCTATCCACTCTGCTAAATAATTCAAAACCACGTTTTCCTTTCAAATAAACACAGCCCTGTCTCCAAGGCGAATGCCAAATTTGCATGAATGTTTAAGATAAAATGAGGCTTCAAAAGAAATTCCAGGCCTGCCACTGACACTCCCCACTCCCAAAACCCTGGGGAGAACAGGTTCTGGGTCTTCTACCCCCACCCATCAGATCTGCAGGTGCTGCTGCAATCAGAGGCGCTGTTTCAAATCCACATCCCCCTCCTCTGCAGCACAGCAAGACAGGGCTGCAGGAAGCTGCACAGGGCAGCAAACAATCCCAGGCCTCTGCTCAGGCCCACTTTCAGGCTGTGTGACCTTGGCCAAGTCTCTTAACGTCCCTGAGCCTCAACGTCACCACCTATAAAATGGGATAGTATCGGCACTAACTTGCAGCATGCTCATGAACAGCAAGCAGGCTGGCTGGAGCTGAGCCTGCGCCTGACACCCGCCAAGTGTTTCCTAAGGGCTGCGGGCCACTGCCCCTGCACTCAGTTCCTTGCCTCTGGAGTTCCTCCTAAGATGCTCACCTGACCCTTCCAGGGCCTCACTTCCCTAGGGACGCAGGCTTCTAAGCCCATGCCCTAGCGGTGCCCTCCCCAGGCAGCAGCTGCTCAGGGCTGCGCCCCCCTCCCCAGGGCACCTCAGGCAGGAATTCCCTCCCGAAGGCTGGAAGTGTCACCAGGGGAGGCTGGAGGTGTCACCAGGGGAGGCTGCAGTCCGGGGCTTCAGACAGGAAGAGGAAGCAGAAGGGAAGGACACACACACAAATAAGAGCTGCAGCCCCCCACCGTCAGCTCATTTGGGGTTCAGAGACAGCTCTCAGACAGGCGCCCCTCCAGCTGGGTGCCACGCCGGTGGCACCCCCATCTCACAGCCAAGCACAAGCTCCAGACCCCAGGCCTCAGTGGGGCGGGACGCAGCCGGGAGACGCCCCTCCTCCCTGGCAGTTGGGGGCCGGGCCAGGAAGCCTCCAGATCCAGGCTGCTCGCAGCAGGAGCCAGGCCAGGCCTCCGGGGCCCCTTCCAAATGCCAGCGGGTGGGCGGCAGCCCAGCCCCAGCCCTCCCAGGGCTTCCCAGCAGATTCAGGAGTGCTGCGCTCTGGGAAATCTCTAAGAGGTGGTGTGAGTCTTAATTGGGGGAAAGAACGGATTGGATTATGCCAAATAAATCCTTCCGCCGTACCCAACCTTCCACCGAGGGGGAGGGCAGCAGCCCCAGGAGGGTCCCCATCCCTCACCAGGGCCTGACAGCCACATTACCATGTACATGGATTTATCAATACTATCGATCCCAGGGCGCGTAAATAGCTCAGTGGGAAGAGGCTGGGCTCCCGCCCCCACGTCTGAGCACCACAGGCTCCCTGGGCAGCCGGTGGCGGCAGCGGTAAATTTCCAAGCAGCCAGTGGTGTTGGGGAAGCCAGACAGCACCCGGGATGCCCTGCCCCTGCCGCAGCCGCAGCCTCTCCTCACTGCAGCCACCAAGTCTGGCCAGACTCAGTCTTCACATTTGTTCAATGGGCTGAGGGCCTGGTGGACAGAAGGGGGCCCCTGCCTCCGCCAGACCCCGGCCACGGGGTAAGCAGGGTAAGCAGCCCCTCCTCAAGGTTTCCAGACCCTTGCAGGGAAGGTCAAGTTTGAGAACCCAGGAAGAACAATAACAGTAGCAGCCATCAAAGGAACACAGAGCACCCTGGTGCAAAGTCCTCACGACCCCGGCCCTGGGTACTATCTGTACCCTCACTTTCCAGATGAGAACCCTGAAGCACAGAGAGGTTAAGTTGTTTGCTCTGGGTCACACTCTCAGTGAAGCAGCCAAAGACTGGAACCCAAGGAGCAGCTGCAGAGGACTGCGCGCCCCTCCCCAGGCTCTTCCTGGTTGCTCTGCCCCCCTCGGAAGGCCACCCACGAAGAACACAGCAGTGCCCTAAGATGCCCTCCAGCACACGCCTGGCCCTGAGGGCACGGTTTATCAAAGCAGCCCCAGGGACCCAGGGCTGGTTTATAAAAGGGCAAAGTCAAGGCCGTGATAAACACATCCCAGCGTGTCCAGAACTCTCCCACCAGCCGGCAGGGATCCTCTCCCTTCTCCCTCCTCCTTCCCTCCCCCTCGCACATCCTTCCTCCAAATCTGCAAAGAGGGAAAAAAATAATAATCATAATAAAACCAGTTCTCACCAACAGGGGGGAGGAGGCGGGGGAGGAAGGGAGGAGGCTGAGCCGCCAGAACAGATCCGCCCCCGCTGCCTGCACCAGACCCTGGGGGAGCCGGAGCGCGCGACAGGCAGCGGGAGGACACTCGCTTCCAGAAAAATAGACCTGAAATGTAAAAATACCGCGGGGCGCCCCACGCCAAGCGGCCCGGGCGGTGCGCGCAGGTACAGCGCGGCTCTCCCGCCGCCCCCGCTGCAAGTGCCCCCGCTGCAAGTGCCCGGGTGAGGACGGCGCCCCCGGCCGCCCCGACTGCCCTCCACTCCCCCAGCACCGGAGCCCGGGCTTCCAGGGCCACCCCAGTGCGATCAGCTCTGAATTCCAACTTCCCAAACTAGTGGCATCCCAAGTATCCGCACTGCCCGGGGGAGGGACCAGGAGGCGGCCCAATGAGGCGTCACCAGCCCGGGGCAGGCCCAGACGCCGGGAACCCCGGCCGCGGGGGAGGGGGCCGGGGTCGTCGCCCCCCACGGGACCCCGCCCGGCGCCCTCCAGCCCCGCGCCCCGGTCCCCTCGCCGGCTAGCCGGAAGCCCCCTCGCCCCCGTGTACAGCGGCCAAGCCCAGGGACAGCGGAGGCCACCGCCAAGAGCTCCCCACACCCGCGCTGCCCGCAGCAAAACAAGGCGCAGCGTCGCCCCCAAGTCCGGGGCCGCCGGAGAGGGGGACGCGCGGCGGCCATAGCCCGGGGCGCACGGGGGGCCGCCCGCGTCCCCGGCCCCCCCATGCCACTTCCCTCCCGCCCGCCCCCGCGCCGGGGAGCCGGAGTTCCCCTAAGTTCCCCGCGCCCCCGGCAGCACGCGGCCGCCTAGTCGCCCCGCTCTCGCGACCCCCCCGAGCGCCAACTCGGAGCGCAGGGCCGCGCCAACTCCGCCGCGTGCGCCGCGCGACCTCCCGGCCCCGGAAGCGCGCCCCGCGCCCGCCCGGCCCTCCGCCGAGCCCCAGCCCCAACTCACCTCGCCGCGGTGGCGGCGGCGGCGGCGGCGCCCGGGCGCGCGGGCGAGCGGCGGCGGCGAGCGGGCCGGGGCGCGCAGAGGCCCGGCCTGGGCCGGGCGCGATCCTCCCGCCGCCGCCTCCTAGGGCGCCGGGCCCGGGCCCCCGGCCCGCAACTTGGCGCGCATGGCGGGGCGCAGGGCGCGCGGTCGGGCGGGGCGCGGCGCGGCGGACTGGGTCGTGCTGCCCGGCCTGCCTGCGGCTCCGCGCTCCCCGGCGGCGGCGGCGGCGGCGGGAGGAGGAGGGCGGGGCGCCAGCCGGGAGGCGGCGGCTCAGCTCCCGCCGCTCCCCCCGCACCGCCGCGCCCGGCCCGGCCCCTCCGGCTCCTTAAAGGGCCCGCGCCGCCAGCCCTGGCCGCGCGCGCGCCCGACCGCGCGCACACGCCGCCACACACGCACACACTCGGGCGCGACGCCGAGTTTCTTTTTGGCAGCTCCAGGGTGGAGGAAGGAGAGGGAGAGCGCCTCCCCGCCGCCCCCTCCCCCGCCTCCTCCCAGCCGCAGACACTCACTGGGAATCGCGTTGCAGCTATTAAATTATAACTCAGGAGTGGCCGGTGCATGGGGAGAGGGCGCACGGCGAGGGCCACACACAGAGCCCGTTAGGGACACATAGAGGCGCGGGGACATGCATGGTGGCGCTCACTCGGAGCTGTCGCAGGCAGGAGCACTCAGCAGCCGGCGGGAGCACGCTGGGCCTCACCAGTGAGGCCAGAGATCCAACCCAAGCCGACACTGCCGTGGCAGAGTTGAGCAGTGACCCAGTAGTTCACAGCACAGAACGGCACATCCACTACAAGGTCAGCGTTAGGGGACAGGTTGCTGACTTTGCACACCACCCTAGGGCCATGAGGACTCAATAAAACGTCTTTCCGTGGACAACCACTTGGGGACATTTAGGAACACAAATGCACAGCCAAGCAACAGGCCTGTGCTCCATAGGCCACACACACCCAGGACCGTGCCCCTGGGAGCCTTAAGGGCCCCAACTGGGAAGCATGCGTCACAGACGTGCGCACGTGCACACACCCCCATGCGCACGCACACGCATGGCTCCTGCAAGGGAACTTGTCCCCACCAGCTGCCCTGACAACTCTGTCCTCGGTTACCTCTCCCCCAGCCCCTGCAGTGCACCTCTCCAGCCGCCAGATGTTTTCCAGCAGCAGAGGGCACCGGGAGCCCCAGGCCTGCAGCCTCTGCCTCTCCCTCCCTCCTCTGCTTTCCCCTAAGATGTTGCAGAGTTTGAATTTTTTTTTCAGTTCGACTTTCCTTTTTTGGAGTGACGTCTCAGCAGATTCAGTTCTGCCATCTGCCAACATCTGAGAACCCCCAGGGAGAGTGGGGAATGGCTGCAGTGGGGAGGCGACCGTGCGGTTTCCAGGGCCCCCCCAGGCCTCCGCCTCCCAGAGAGATGGTGGGGTTGCCTGCTTCCCCTGTAGCCCTGGGTCCCTCTCTGCCCCCACCCCCCACCCCCAGGCTTTGAGTTTGGTGGGAGGGGCATCTGGAAAAAAGGAAGTTGGGGGACAGATTGCAGTTTGGAACCAGAGAGATCATAGGTCAGCAGCCCCCACCCTCAGACTCACCAGCTTTGCAGCTGCCCAGACAGACAGAGCCACGTGCAAAAAGTCTGACCCGCAGAAAGCAGGCCTGGCCCTCCTAGGCCCTGGAGGAGGGGCGGGGACAACACCTCCACCAGCCACCCCACCCCCCCCACCCCTGCCTCAGTCACCTGAGAACACCTGGGATTTGCATTTCAATGAGAGTCAGCTCTGGGATTTGTCCCTGGAACAGGAGCGTCAGGGTGTCTTCAGGTTCCTTCTCAGCTTCCGCCTTCCAAGGGCTGTCCCCCGGCAACAGATCGAGCAAGGGGAGTCTGCTGGGCAATGCGCCAGGGTCACCCAGAGACCTCCCAGGGAGCTCAGCAGCAACTCCAACGCCCACGCACTCTGGTGGCCAGCCTTACAGAACTGAGGCCAGAGAGCAGAGGCGTCTTTGGGGAGGGACTCCCCAGCCTTGCCCACTCCTGCTTCCTGGCTGTGAGTCAGGGACTCCATTCCCTGGAACTGCAAGGAGCAGTAAGAGCCCACCCACTGAATGAGCACCTAGTGTATACCGTTAGGGTCTCTTCGCTCCCCCAGAAGCCTTCAGAGGGCTCCTGACATTGACCTCACATTACAGAGAGAGAAACTGAGGCCCAGGGAGATGAGAACCTAACCTCATCCGCATAGGTGCTCCCAACCCCAGCTCAGGGCCTCAGAGGAGCCCCTGCCACTCCCAGAACCCACAGACTGGCACCCTCTTTGCTATCGGGCACCAAGAGATAGCCCCAGGGGTCCTCATACAACTAATGGAACAGCAGCTTGGAACAACTGCCAAGTGTCCCTGTGCCCTGTGAGCCCCCTGCCATCTGAGAACAGATCCCCGGACATCTCCAGCAGCTTTGGTGAGGGAAGGCTTTCAGTGTGCCCGTTTTACAGAGGGGGAGTCTGGACTGAGTTCGGGAAGCACCCAGCAATTGGCCCAGGTCAAACTGAGCTCCGTGAAGGTGTGTTGTCCACAGCCTCCGGCCCAAATTGGACCCCACTCTGCCCTTAGGCTGCGTCAGCTTCAGCCTGTCCTTCCTCTGGTCTGGACATTGGGCCAGCCCTTCCCTCCACCCAGCTGCCAGCTCAGTCCCACCCCCTTGGACTGTCCCTCCCACCCTCCAAGGAAGCCTCCAAGGCACTAAGTTCCTTTCCCTCCCAGTTACCTTGGGCATTTATCTGTCACTGACGTCTTCTTTTATCTCCAGGGCAGAAAGCATCTACCTAGCTCCCTGCTGGGTTCCCAGCCTTGACTTGAAATGTGTGTTGAAGCCCTGCAGGTCGCTTGATCCCAGCCACTTGGGAGGCTGAGGCCAGAGGGTCACAAGTTCGAGGCCAGCCTGGGCAACTGGGCAAGACCCTGTCTCAACATAAAAGCTCTAGCTTTTATGGGGGCAGGGAGGGGAGGGCTTAGGAAGGAGATCTAGGAGCATGGAGGGAGGGAGTAGGGGGAATCAACTCAGAAGGAGATCTCCGACCTCCACAAGAAGTCCATTTAACACAGGGGTTCATTTGGGGGAAACATAGAACCATGGGGAACCCAAGGGGGGAACCATGGCATGGCATCAGCCTTGGCTAACTATGTGAATATCAATTTGTTCTTGATTGTTTGATAATGAGTCCCCCTCAGTTGTAAGTCCATATTCAACTAAAAAAAATAAATGAAAGAAAGAAAGGGCTGGGATGTGGCTCCAAGGGAGAGCCTGGCATGTGTGACCCTCGGTTCTGTCCCCAGCATAGCAGATGAATAAATAATGAATGTACCGAGAGGGAGGAGACAAGTGAACAGAAACAGGGAGGCAGGAGGCTGGCGCTTAGCACAGGCCCTCGAGACCAGGGGGAGTGGACATCGTCCTGGGTCCCATTCTCTGGTACCTACTCCTTGGCACATATCAGGGTCCATCTATATCTGCCCACTGTGCCCCTCTCTGGGTGGGTGAAGACTGCGGGCGCCAGCCTGATGGCCAGGAGAAGCCAGGCAGGCTGAGCGTATTCCTGGGGACAACGCTGATGTCTACAGGGTGTCCAGCTTGGAAATGCCCCGAGGCCTAGCAAGGCAGCCAGCCAGACCGGATGAGGGATGTAGCACAGGATGGGGGGCTTTGGGAGCACACACTCCCGTCCCTGGGCTTTTGGCCACCTTTAGAACGCAGGTTCAGCAAACCAAGCATCAAATGCCTGGAGGAAGGGCCGGGGGGCCGTGGGAGACCCCTGTGAAGGCGCCCAGCGAGGCGGGAATCGGAGCCTTCCCACTGCTGCCTGCTCTCCACGACTGTGGCACAGGGGACCCGTCCAAGACCTGCTTAGGAGACACCTACCGAGACACAGGGGGTTCACAGGGGCCGGGATCTCCCAGCACAGAGGACTCTGGGATGTCACTCAGCGCCCCCAGCCTCCTGCAAGAAGCCACCGTGTCACCAGGCTTCCCTCACACACCTGTACCTGCACCATGTTTGCCTCTCAGGAAGACCAAAGCAGGAACAAAACCAAGCCCCTCTCTGCTGACCCCTGACGCTCTGAGGACCAAGATTCGCTTCCCCAGGGCTGCATTCCCTGGGGATGCCCCAGTCTGGACATCTGCTGCAGCTTAGCGCCCAGGCATCCTTGCGGGGGGGACCAGGGTGACATCTAGCTAGGACAGGGTCCTGTGCTGCTTCCATGGCCACCATGCCGTCCCTCCAATGGGAGAGTGTAGCTGGGAATAGGTGTGGGACATCCTGCAGGGACAGGAGTCCTGGATACAGTGCGCAGCGGGTAGAGAGCAGGTGGGCTCTGTACACACACGGGGCAGGTAAGTCTGTCCCTACCTGCTTATCTGCCCTATGCAGGGCACACTGCTAGGTGGAGGAGGCCGGCCTCCATGGCCTCCACTGAGCTGCCTCCCAAGGGGCGGTGAGCATTTAAATGTGAATAGATGGACTGCAGGCCAGGCTACAGGGAGAAGAAGAAATCAGGAGAGCAGGAGAGAGGGGGATGAGGCTGGAAGATCTGAGCAGGCCCCAGGACACAGCCCGTGAAAAGGCCCTGCTCTGGCAGTGCGGGAACCGAGGCAGGCAGCGTAAGGAGAGGGGGCGAGTGGGCCCAGGAGGAAGGGCCCAGGGTGGAACCTGAGGCTAACAGGGGGGCTGAGCAGCAGGACTGGGGTGGGGCCTGGGAACAGGACAGAGGAGGGAAGCCTGCACAGGGTCCCCTGGAGCACGCCTGGGGCAAGAAGCAGAATGGAAATTCTTTATTTTCAGCTTGGACATCTGGGTTTGGACATCCCTGCGTGTGCTTCTGCGTCTAGGAGGCCTCCTTTCTGACATCTCAGCCTTCCGAGAATGCCAGGAATTAGCCCCTGGGTGGCCTGACCTCCAGATGGGGTCTGGGAAGCAAGGGCAGCCGCTACCCGCCCCAGCCACCAGACACGCAGAGGATGAGAAACCCATGCTGCCTGCACACAGGGCCAGAGCTCAGGCCAGGGTCAAGGAGAGATCAGCGCCCAGGGGCCTGCGCACACAGGCTGGCCCCGCCATCTCAGAGCTGAGCATGTGCGTCCCTCCTGAGTCCCCTCTGGCAGAGCCATTAATAATGACCACCACCACCACCGCTGCTGCCTGCTCAGAAGGGCCCTCCAGGCACGTCCAGCACCCGCTGCTGATACACAGTTCACCAGGCCCCATGTCCCAGACAAGGGCCCATCCAGCAAGAGCGAAGCCAGTCAAAGGGGAAAAGGTTCCCAGGATTTGAATCAGACAGATCTGAGTTTATTCAGTCACTCAACAAACACAGAAGCGGTGAACCCAGCACCGAGCAAGTTTTCTAGCAGGGCCGAAAGGGGTGCAGCGGCCGAGCCCTCTCAGCCTCCGGCCCCCTGCTCCAGGTTCACCTTGTTAGACACGGAAGCTGAGGCCCTGTTTCCCGGGCTCCCCCACCCCAGCCTCTGAGAGGAGAGAGCCAGGCAGGCGCAAGGCTGGGCAGAACGCCCCAGGGACAGGCTTCGCGTTTCTCTTTCAGACGGTGGCTTCCTGTTGGCAGCGGGGGCGGCAGCTCCTGGCAGCCCAGTCCTCAGGGAGTCTCTGCCGCCTCCAGGCACAAGCCAGGCACGGCCCAGCGGGGGCCTCCAGCCGCCCAAGGTGGGCTGTTCCCTGCTAGAGGAGGGTGTTGAGAGCGAGCAAGCAAGAAAGAAGACCGCTGAAGCAGGCGCAGCCACCCGGGAGGCTGAGGCAGGATCACAAGTTCAAGGCCAGTCTGAGCAACTGACTGAGGCCCTGTCTCAGAAAAAAAAGCAAAAAACAAAATCAACTAAAAACTGCGGGTGTGGAGCCTCAGATTTCCTCATCCGCCCTGCTGTCTTCATGGGAGGATTTTTGGAGACTGTGTTAATGCACCCTTCAAAACCCTAGAGCTGGGGCCATTTCACGACTTGAAAGAGCATTCTTCAGGAGCTCTTCCCATGCTGCTTCCTGGGACAGCGGAGCGTCTTACAGGGATCACTGATGCGGACAGCATGGTGCTTCAGCCTACCTGCCCTGGAGCTGGGCTGCCTGGCTGTGCTACCTGGGGGAAGTCACTTGACCTCTCTGATCCTCGGTTTCCTTATGTTGTGCAGGTAAGAACCCTCATTGCCATGGCACCTGCCATCCCCCAGGGTAAGCAGCTCCCCAGAGTGTGTTGGGGGGCAAGAAAACCAAGACAGATGGCAGTGGAAGGACAGGGCCTGGGCGGGGAGAACACCCCATTCCCTGACGTCATTGACCTCTCTCCCCATCACTGGCTCTGCTCCAGCATGCAGCCTCAGGGTCCCCACACGCCCACCGTTCAGCCTCGGGGCCCCCACACTGGCTGATCCCTCCACTGGGAGTCTTTTCCCAGAAGCCCCAGTCGCTCCCTCCCCTCCTGCATATCTTGGCTGAAACAAGCCCTGGTCCTCGCTCCCGGTCCTCCGGTCCTCCGGTCAAAGTGTGCCCTTTGTCATTAGCAGGCTCCTAGCAGGTGGGCGTGTGCACAGAGGGATTCACTCCTTCTGAGGAAGCACCTCGTTCATTATGAAGGCTGAGGACTTCCAGGCCTGCAGTCCACAAGCATGAGACCCGATCCATCCAGTGGTTGGTTTCCTTCCAGGGGTTCAAGACCCCACAAGAGGCAACAGGAAGGCAGAAGGGACTTCCTCTTCCGCCAAGCAGCTGGGCCCTCCTTCCACTGAGGCCTTCGCCTGATCAGATGAGGCCCACCCACACTGGGGAGGGCTGTCTTCACTTAGTCTACCCTCTCAATTGCTCATCAAATCCAGAACCACCTCCCCAGACATACCAGGACCATCTGCGACCAAATGCCAGGGCACCCCGTGGCCCAGGCCGGCTCATGTAAGCTAAACCATCACACCTTTGGATGCAGTGTAAATCGTGTCTATTCATCTTATTGATTTTTGTCTCTGCTAATAAGCATGTAAGCAAGAGGGAATCCACATTTCTCTTGTTTTGGGACAGCAGGTGTCAAGGTGAATTGTGACATGGCAATGGATGGGCCCCATTTAAATGCCAGCTCGCTCTGTGCCTCAGTTCACACATTAGGGAAAATGCTCATTGCCTGTCCCCAGCTGTTGGCCCAGGCCTTGTGGATAGAACGGGGCGCAGCGGAAGGAAGGTGCGGTGGGCAGGGGTGCTGTGGCTTCCCTGCTCGGCTGAGCCAGTTCAACGGAGTGGGTGCATCCCAGCTCTGCGGGATCCCAGAGTACAGAAGGATCGGGTCACCGTCCTCCTCCTCTGGAGCTCCCTCGTGGCAGGTGTGGCCAGGGTCCAGCCACCCAGTGGGCCAACCGCATGCAGTGAACCACTGAGTCCGGCCTGCTCCCTTCCAGTCCACACCGGGAGGCAGAGCCGGAGAGGCCAGGGGCCCATTCCACGCCCCTGCTGCCAACGCAGACAAGGAGAGGGTGGTGTGGGGCGCGGCTTCCCACAGGGAGGGGCGCGTGCTGTCCTGTCACCCCAGAGACACAGCCATGAGTGGGATGCTGGCTGCATCATGCGGGACCCCACAAACGCTGTCCAGGTCGGTGGCTTTTCCTGGAAAGGCCTTTGGGGACACATCTGTACCACAAGGATGGGCCAGGCCGGGGTGAGGAGCAGCAGGAGGACATGGCCAGTCACAGCAGTGCATGGGGACGCAGGGCACCTGTGAGGGACAAGGGAAGGGAGACGGAGGCAAAGCTCCTCAGAGGCCGCGGCTGAGACCTGGGGTTTGCTGAGCAAACCTGGAGCCTGCCAGGCCCTGAGGTCCGCTCAGTCCCTGGGTTGTTCCCAGTGCGCTGGGGACAGGGAGCAAGTGTCAGTCAAGGCTGGGGCACAGCAGGGCACCCCTGGGGGCGGGGCCCAGGAGCGAGGGGGAGGAGCCTGGGCGAGGCTGGGCGGAGGCTGCGCCCACCCGAAGCACAGCGCGGAGGGGCTGGGGCCGCTCCTGGCTGCGAGGACCCGCAGGGTGGCTGCCTGCTCGCCCTCGCGGGGCCCATGGTCCAGGGGACGCTAGAGGCCGGCCACGTTGCCGTAGCTGGCCCGCGGTCACTCGCAGCGATGCTGAAGGAAGAGGAACGGCGTCTGGCCCTGAGACACAGAGCTGAATGAGGAGGGAGGACCCGCCTGGCCTGTCCCTGGAAAGGCACTGGAGGCCGGAGCCCCAGGTGCAAAGACCCAGAGCAAGGGTGGAGGAGGGGGACGCGCAAGCCAGGAGTCCAGGCCTCCCCAGGGCTCTGCAGCACATCTGTGGTCAGGTCCGGGTGGTGTGTCACCGGGGCTGTCCCTTTGGGCAGCGTGAGGTGGGAGGCAGGGAGGCCTGAGGTAGCAGAGGCCACCGTGGGGTGAGAGAGCTGGGTCAGGATAAGGCAGTGCAGCCAGAGGGGGAATCAAGCTGTGGGGGACCCTTGCCCCAGGCATCCCGGCACAGGAGGGGCCTGCAGGGCGGGGGGAGGCCCGCCTGGGCGGGAGGTGGCAGCGGACATGACACATTTGTACCTGAAGTGATTTGCTCTGGCAGCAGCAGCGAGGAAAAATTCCAGGGCGTGTTCCCTGGGACTGCTTTGAAGCCCTGGTGGAAGGGCCCTGCCGCCAGCTCTGCCCCCCCTCCCTCGCCTGCGGGGCCTTGTGCCGGCCTCAGAGCTCCCCATATTATCCAGATCATCCCCAGCTCCAGATCCTTCGCCTAAGCCCTCTGCAGAGCCCTGCAGGCTCCAGGGCTGGCCTGGGAGCTGCCCTGGCCCGGGAGCAGGGGCCTGGAGTGCTGGGCTGGCTGCCCCCGCCTCCTTCCAGGATTCTGGCCTTTGTGGCACTTATCATCTGAACCTGCGTTGGGGTGCACCGTCTGACTGCTTCACAATTCACCTCAACGTCGGTTGAGCACCTACTGTGTGCCAGGCAGGTTTCCAAGCACTGGGAGGCAGCAGAGACCAACACAGATCATTCCCGTGTGCACAGAAGTCCCAGCTACACCTACTATTTCACACAGCAAGAGGTCAGGAGTTAGTTAGATGCCATCCTCGAGGACCCCGGGTTCTCTCCGTCTCTCTAGCTTCTCACCCTCAGGTTAGATCTCATCCCCAATCCCTTCATGACCACAAAATTGCTGCCATTGCTCCAACTAACACATCCAGACACAACAGCCAGGGCACCAAGGTCGAGAAATGTTTCCCCGAAGTTCATTGCAGCCGTTCACTCATGACTCACTGGCCAGAATTGGGCCCCCTGCCCTTGGCTGAATTAATCCCCGGTAAAGGAAACGGGGCGAGAGCAATTGCCTGGGACCAATCTGGATTCCCCTCAGAGCTGGAGATGTGTCAAGCCCCTGACTGGCGTGAAGTGGGGCTCCCACAGAAAGGAAGAAGGGGACCAGAGGGCCTGGGTTCAAAGGCTGGCTCTGCCTTGGTCCCTCTGAGGGGCTCTCTGGGTCTCAGCTTCCTTACCTGGGTGTCACGGGAACAGCATGAGCTATGCCTGAAACCTAGAGCTCAGCGAGGCTCTGCAACAGGTCCCATGCCCGTCCCCACCTCTCAGGCAGGGCCCAGAACACACATCCCACTCCAGCACCTCAGCTGCCGAAGACCTCAGCATGGAAAGCCACCATGTCCCCAAAGCAGGCGGGGACTTGTGTGCCTCCCGTTCCCTGTCAGTGGGCAGAGTCCCCAAGCACAGCCACAAAGGAGGTACAAAATAATCTGAGAAATGTAAGAGTTGGGTGCTGAGCCAAGTGGCCCTGGGGACCTTGCTGTCCCTTACCTGTCCTCAGCCACCATTGGTGGGGGGATGGGGAACTGAGTCTCAGAAATAGAGCAGCTTGGCCCAGGGCACCAGAGAGGCAGTGGAGGCCCGGCTCGCAGGTGTGATTTAAGCATCCAGGCGCAGTGCGCCAGAACGTGGCCTCCGGACTCCACCAGAGCCAAGAAGCACACAAGGAGCACGTCACCAGCCACTGGGGACCTGCAAGTCACAATCACAGGACGAGGTATTCACTTCACACCCGCCACCAGGATCAAAAACACAAGTGGTGGCCAGAAAGAAGAGAAACTGGAGTTCTTGTGCATTTCTGATGGGCGCATAGGTGATTCGGCCTCAGCAGAAAACAGGGGCTCCGCAAAAATTTCAACACAGAACTCCACTCCCAGGTATGGACCCCAGAGAAATGACAATGGGAAACTACACAGTGACTTGTTCACCAATATCTGCAGTGGCTGTACTCATAATCCCTAAAGGTCAAAACAGACCAACTATCCAGCAGTGGGTGGATGGATGGCCAAAAAAAAAAAAAAAAAAGTCTCTCCATGCAGTGGAATATTATTCAGCCAGGAAAAGGATACGTGCCACCACTGCGCTGAGTAAAAGGAAGTGAGACGCTGACCATCAAATTCCTGAAACACAGAGACCCTCACAGAGCAGCTGGGGCTGAGGGTGAGGGAATGACTGCTCATGGGTGTGAGGTTTTTTTTTTTCAGAGGATGAAAATGTTCTCAAACCAGGCAGAGGAGAGGGTTGTCTAGCGTTGAGTGGTCTCGATTTCACTGAATTCTATACTTTCTTTTTTAATACTGGGGATTGAACCCAGGGGCAACCAACCACTGAGCCACATCCCCAGCCCTTTTTATTTCTGACTTTGAGACAGGGTCTCGCTAAGTTGCTGAAGCTGGCTTTGAACTTGAGATCCTCCTCCCTCAGCCTCATTTGGCTTCGAGACCCCCCAATAGGACCTTCCCCAGCTCACAGTGTCTGTCTACTCCATGAGGACTGCGTCCCCCTGACCGGTGTCCCCTGTGTCCTTGCCTCCATAATGGCAGCCCACCACCTCTGGTTAAGGAACCTTTCCTTTCCCACTTGGTAGGTGAAGCTGTTGCCCACGTGCTCTGGATAGGGCCCAGTCCAGGCAGATTCATGGTGACTGACTCAGGTGGGGCATGTGACCCACACAGCCAGAGCTCTCCTTTCTGCACAGGTAACCAAGGTGATAAGAGGTAATCCGTTGCGGACACTCAACCTTAGAATGAAGCCAGCTCAAGAGAAAGCAGGTCCAACGTACAACAGGTTACAGATTCTCGTTGATAACCTTTAAGCACCTGGATCCAGCCATGCCTGAAATCAGAAACGTCCAGACATTTCTGTTTGAAGCTATTTGAACTGGATTTCTGCCCCTTGCCGAAAGACTCTTACCGGATACGAGTTACTGAAAGAGGTCTGAGTGGCTGACAAACGACAATTACTAAGGGAAATTACCTGGAAACACATGGGATGGGAATAATTTTGCCAGACAATGTGGATGCCTCAGAAGGCATCAGGAATCGATAACAATCCCACTCTAAAGATAACGAAGCTGCAATTTTCCAGACCCTTCCAGAAGTGTGGTGTCTGAGCGGCCATCTGGTCTACAGGGTGGTCTCGCCGGAGAGGAGGAAGTTGACAGGGGTTGACGGGGGAGAGTTCAGGGGACCCACGCTACATCTTGTGATTATCATATTTTCTTCTAAACAGCCACAAGCCATCTGTGTAATGCACGGTTCCAGGATGGGGCTGAGAACACTGCCGTCAGATGGCCCCCATCTGGGGCTTCCAGCATCCATGTAATTCTCCCTGCTGGAAAACCAGGGCTCTCTGCGTCCCTCAGCTCTAACTCCTTCCCAGCAATCCCCGCTGGGACCTATTTTTCAGTCTCCTGGCCAACACGAGTTCAGTCCTGTCTTTAGAACACATCTTCCTCCAGTGGGACTCGAGAGAACTTGTCCCCATTGACAAAGGCGGGCTTCATCAAAGACAGGAACGCTGTGTCTCCAATTCCCCAGCCAGGGGAGCCAGCTTGGATATCTCTTTATTTCCCCTGAGTTTCATATATTGTTTTCTTTTTCTTTCTTTCTTTTTTCTTTTTTGGTACTGGGGATTGAACATAGAGGTGCTTTATCATGGAGCCCCATCCCCAGCCCTTTTTATATTTTATTTTGAGACAGGGTCTCACTAAGTTGCTGAGACTGGCCTTCAATTTGCCATCCTCCTGCCTCAGCCTCCCGAGTCCCTGGGATGATGGGCATACCCCTATCCATATTTTCAATGTCCCCAGAAGAGCAGAGAATTAGGCCACGAACAGCTACAGAGCGGCTCCATCTGCATGCAGCGTTCCCTGGTCTGCAGAACGGGCTCCGTGATTTCCAGCGCTAGCTATGGACTAATTTGCAGTTGGCGTTACCCATTCGTTCCTCCGTGTGTGTAGCAAGCCACGTAGATGAGCGCGGATCCGGGTCTCCCGTTGCGATCCACCCGTCATAGCCTGTCAGCTGCCCCTGTTGAAGGACACGGCTGATCCTGTTCAATTTTTCCTGATTACACACAAGGCCACGACGGGAGGTCCTGCGCCGGCCTCTTCAGGATCCTGCTGGAGACTTCTCTGGGGCTCGGAGCCTCCTTCACAGTGAACTCAGAAGGTCACCTTTACTGTCCCAGAGTGACTCCAGACCAATAGGAGGTACCTCCTTCACTCGCCCTGCTAGAACACGCTCTGCGCGCACTCACACACGCACACACTCACACTTGCACACGCTCGCACTCACACACATGCACACACTCACACGCTCACACTTGCACACACTCACACATGCACACTCACACACTCACACACACATGCACTCACACATACACACATGATCACACACTCACACTCACACTCACACATGCTCACACACACACTCACATGCACTCTCACACACATGCATACACACGCACACACTCACACACATTCACTGATTGTCTGGGTTAGCGAGAGAAGCAGCGCGTGGCAGTGTAACTTGTATTTCTCTTTTTGGTGCCAGGGATCGAACCCAGAGGTGCTCAGCACTGAGCAGCATCCCCAGTGCCCCCTTTTTTTAGAGGACAGGGACAGTGAGAGAGAGAGAGAGAGAATCGGTTTTGTTTAACTTTTCATGGGGTTTTCGTTGCTCCAACGCTTCGTTGCGTACGCGGTGCTGGGTTTGAACCCGCGTCCTCGCGCAAGCCAGGCAAGCGCCATCACGGCTAAGCCGCCGCTCCAGCCCCCCCAGCCTTTTCTTTTTCAATCTTTTATCTTGAGACAGGGTCTTGCTAAGTTGTTCAGGGCCTCGCTAAATTGCCGAGGCTGGCTTTGAACTTGCGATCCTCCAGGCAGCCGGCAGTAACTTCTACACTCGAGCCGCTGCGGTCTCCACGTCGCTGTCTCTCTGTGGCTTTCTCTTGACCAAGGCCGACTGCTGCGCGGAAATACCGCAGTGACCACGCCGCACACCTTCGTGTAGTAAATCCCGGTGGCTGTGCTGGTCCATTATTAGCTGCTGCTCGTCTCTGTGCCTAGTTCGCGAATCCGCTTTCTCCTGGGTTGTGTGCTAAGGGAAAAGCGCAGCGTGCATGGGGTTGGACACCGTGCGTGGCTTGGGGTGTCCACTAGGGGTCTTGGAAAGAGTCCCCTGGGCAGGGAGCCCTGCAGCTCTTCTGGTGACATCGGTGCCTCTCAGGAGGTCACCTGGAATCCCACAGGCCAGCTGTGGCCTCCGAAGCACCAACCCAGCTGTCGCAAATGCCCCTGCTGAGCGACCGTGCAAGGTCACCCCCGGCCAAGTCCTGGCTTCCAGGGCGGAGGGAAACGCGGCTCCTGGGGACTGCAGATTTGGGGACCGGTGCTTCCTGTGGGGAGGACAGCATTGATGGCAACAGGCAGGGAGCGCCTGGGCTCCGCCTCCTCTGGCGACTGAACTGAGCCCAGAGCAGGGAACAGGGCTGATCCGGGTCGGCCTGGGAAACAGGAAGGAGGGCCGCTGGCATCTGGGGAGTCGTCAGTCGGGGTAGAAAAGCCCTCTGTGACCCTGGCACACCCTGGGATCCGCACTCCAGTCGCCCCCGAGCTCCGCTCCTGTGCCTCGAGCTCCCAGGCTCGCTCAACCTGGCCGTGAGGCCTCCGATTCCCGCTAGCGCAGCTGCGGGGCACGGAGCTCCCTGCTCTCCACGGCTCTGCGATCACACATTCCAATGTTTCAGTGGCTCATTGCCTTTTTAAAAATCACTATGAATTTTTAAACTTGGTGCTGGGGACGGAACCCAGGGGTGCTTAACCACTGAGCCACACCCCCAGCCCTTTTTATTTTTGATTTTGAGACGGGGTCTCGCACTAACTTGCCCAGGCTGGCCTGGAAGTCACGATGCTCCTGCCTCGGCCTCCCGAGCCTCTGGGATCCCAGGCTGGGTTGCTGCTCTTGACTGTGGCCTCGTGTGGTGCGCAGTCCCCTGGCGTGGCTGTCCGTCCCCTGGTTGGTGGACAGTGAGTTGCTTCCAGTACTGGAGACCAGGACTGATGCTGCTGTGGGACTTGCGCTCAGCCTCTGTGCACACGGCTTTCCCTTGGGTAAAGAACACAGGAGCTGCAACTGGGCCACATCAGGGGTAGGGATCCCCTGTAAGGGCCCTGAAAGGAGCTCACCCACTTGAAAGGAACTGCACCCCACTGGTTGGGGGCAGGTCCAGCCGCCCTGTATCCTTGCCAGCACCTAGTATTGTGGTTTTTTTCTAACGTTGGCCATTCTTTCTCCATGGTCTTCTTTTCCTCTATCAGTAACAAGAGCAACGTTGGATTTACAGGGTACTCCTGAGAGGTCAGGCTTAGGAGGACCCAGCCTCCCTGGGCTCCACTTCCTGGGTGTGGGAGAGCCTGGCCTTTCTGAGAGCACAGGGCACTGGGCCAAAGCCAGGAGAGTCCCCCACATGCTGTCAAGATGGGGTTTGGTGCTGACTTGGGGACCTAGGGCCTTGGTGAGAGCAGCGGCTTGGGGACCGCCCTGACACCGAGCACACAAGCCCTTCCTGAGTGTGGGCCCCTGGTGGGAGATTTCCTGTCTGGCCTCAGTTTCCTCCTCTGAGAAATGGGGAAGAGAGCCCACCTCACGGGGCCGCCTTGGAAAGCATTGGCCCAGTGCAGGGGACCCAGGAAGTGCTGGGGACACGGTAATCATGAGAAACCCCCCACAGCCTTGGCAAGCCCGCCTGAGTGAGGTGAGCTCAGAGCCCTCCGGTGTCCAGAAGAGCAGGGAGCCTGGCCTTTGCTTCCTAAAAAGGCCCCTTCCTTCTTCCTCTCTCATTATAAAAAAGTCCTCGCCTGGCTCCAAGTGGCTTCTCCAAGGTGAAAGAGCATCTGAACGGCTGGGAGGTCCTGAGACCAGATGTCCCCACCCCACCTGAGGGCCAGGTCACCTGGCAGCTCAGGCTGCCTTTCCAGCACGTTCCCCGGTGCCCATGATGCTGGAGGCTGGGGCCCACGCTGAGCGATCACTGGTTCAGCCTATCAAACCAGCCCGGGGCCTCAGCCCGGCTGCCAGGCTGATCACCCAGGGAGACTTTTCTTTCTTTTTTTCTTTGTACTGGGGATTAAAGCCAGGGGTGCTTAACTACTGAGCCAGTACCCCCTTTTTTATATTTTATTTTGAGGCAGGGTCTCACTAAGTTGCTTAGGGCCTCACTAGGTTGCTGAGGCTGGCCTTGAACTTCCGATCCTCCTGCCTCAGCCTCCTGAGTCCCTGGGATTACAGGCGTGTGCCACCGCGCCCTGGGGAATCTTCAGAGAAGTGCAGGGCCCTCTCCCTACGCCCCAGAGTCTGAGTCTGCGAAGCCACCTCTCGAACCATTGATACAGGGAGGCACCAAGAAGCTTAATGAGATGCAGCCCCCGTCCTGGGGGAAGCTCACAGGCCTCTGGGGCCACTCTCAAGAGCACAGGTATGAGGTGCACCACCCAACAGACGGTGCAGCCCAGGTCCTAACGGATGCACCGGGGTCCGAGCAGCCTGGCATAAAACTTCCAGAGTCTGCACCACATTGCGGATTCAGAAAACGCCGTCTGCAGAGGTCTGGACACAGTGGGAGCAGATGGGCCTGGCCGAACCTCTTGATGATTCAAAAGCACGGAGTCAGATTCAGAGGGCGGAGGAAGCCCATCATTTTATGAATGCAGGCACGGACAAATGAAGTAGTGAACGTATGAGGTCACCTACGTGATGAATGGCTTTGCCTAGGCACAAGTGGGCAGGAATATGAGTGCCGGTCATTTAAATCTTTAAATTATACAAAGTTGACTGTTTGACTGTTTAATTTAACCCTCCAGGATTTTTTTTTTCTTTTCTCTCTTTTGGTACCAGGGACCGAACCCAGGGGTGCTTAACCACGGAGCCACATCCCCAGCCCTTTTTATTTTGAGACAGAGTCTTGCTAAATTGCTTAGGGCCTCATTAGGTTGTTGAGGCTGGCCTCAAACTTGCGATCCTCCTGCCTCAGCCTCCTAAGTCGCCCGGCTCACACCCTCCAAGTTGTGGCTTGAAGCCTATGAGAGGCCCAGAGGGCAGCACCTCCCCTGGTCAGGGTGTGCGTGAGAGAATGAGGGCCACAGCTCTGGTTTATTCAGCACTTAGTAGGTGCCAGACCTGACGTTGGTCGTCCGTGTTTCCGTACTCCATGCACACAGAGACCACAATTCGGCCCACCCAGGGGAGGGGATTGAGGCTCCCTCAAGGGCCCCGATGCCGCTGCACAGACGTCTCTGTAAGCCGGGGACAGGCAGATTCTCAGGCAGGCAGAGTTCAGAGCCAAATTAGTAAAATATCTTGAAATGGTGTTTATTTCCCTGCAGTTGGAGAGTTCTAATGACTGTTTATTCTCACCAACATCTAATTTGTGTGCTCAGCCTCCCAGTTGGAGCGCAGTGCCAAGTGGCTTGGTTTCTGCTCTGTGGGGGGACAGCACTCCCCTCCCCTGCTCCCGGCCGGCACCTCCCGGGACTCACGGGTGGGACCCTGACCCCGCCACCGGGGTCTTCCTGGGCAGCCTGCGCGGAGCGCTGCAGGAGGCAGAGCCTGTGCCTGCCCTGGGAAAGGGGTGGGATCTGGACAGGATGCTGTGGCCAGGACCCTGCCAGTCCCCTTCCAGTCCCCCAGAGGCCTTATCACACAGAGTGACCAGATCCCCGCGGGAGAGCGCCCTGCGGACAGCACAGGGCCATACAGAAGCCAGAGACAGAGGGTGGACAGACAGCGGTCCGGCCAGGCCAGCTCAGGGCCCAGACAAGCCATCCAGCTCACGTGGCGGAGTGGGACAGCCCACCTGGCCCACGTTGAGAGAAAGTGGTGGCTTGAGCGGTGGCTGCGGAGGGCTCGCCAGCTGGGGGAGGCCGAGGGGTGGCCCAGATGTCCGGGAACGCAGGCTGTTTCTTGCCTCTGCTGCGGGCAGGAGCTGGGCGGCCACGGGGAGCAGAGGGGTGCAGGGCTGGCTCCCCGGCTCCCTGGCTCCCTGGCTCCGTTCCCCAGCAGGTGTGAAGGATCGACCTTTGGGCTCCAGAGGAAGCCTACGTGGGAGATAAGAAGGCTGCAGAGGTGGGGACAGGGTCTGGAAGCGCATAAGGCGTTTGTGGGGGCTTTCAGAGGGATGGGAAGCAGGCGGGACTTCCCTTCTGTCCTCTGTCCCTCGGAATCCAGCCTCGCTCCTCCTTCCCCAGCAAGGAGTGCAGGAAGGAAGGGGCCCGGGTGACAGCCCTCTCCACCGTGGGCCCTGCATCTGCTGTCTCTTCCACCTGGACACCGTTCCCTTGGTCCTGAGCCAAATCGTGTCCCCAGAAAGCCGTGCTGAAGTCTGAACTCACCAGACCTCAGAAAGTGACCTTGTTTGCAAACAGGGCTTTGCAGATGCAGTTAGCCAAGCAGAGGCCACGCTGGAGACGAGCGGCCCTTGATCCGAGATGACCGGTGTCCTCACAAAATGAGGACGCGGGCACCGCATGCTGTCGCGCAAGGACAGGGGCAGGTTGAGGGACACAGCTGCAAATCAGGGACTGTGGGGCCCTGAGCACCTTGGTGAGACCCTAAGATAAAATATCATAAAGGGGGCAGGGTGCTGGGGATGTGGCTCAGTGGTTAAGCTCCCCGGTACCAACTTCTGGTACAAAACAAAAAAGTAAAATTGTATATTTTAGAATAGTTTCAGATTTACAGGAAAAGAATGGTGACTCTGGGACAGAGTTGCCTTATGCCCCACGCCCAGCCGCTGCTAACAGCTACTTTCCTAAGACGCAGTTGTTACAATGAAGCCACCGCCCAGTTCTGGACGCTCCTAGTCGCTGACAGCTGCTGGGATCTGCTCCGACCCTTCCTGTCTCAGGTCCCCGAGAGGTGCAGACACTGAGTCCCAAACCTGCTTTCCTGCTGTGCTTTTGTTTTTGGTTTTCCCACAAGAGATTGAACCCAGGGACACTCTATCACTGAACCCCCCCCCTTTTTTTTTAAAGAGAGGGACAGTGAGAGAGAGAGAATCAATTTTATTTAGTTTTTCGTTGCTCCGACCCTTCGTTGTGTACGTGGTGCTGGGGTTCCAACCCGCGTCCTCACACATGCCCGGCAAGCGCAGTAACCACCGAGCCCCGGCTCCAGATCCACTTTTTATTTTTTATATTGAGACAGGATTGAGAGAAGGTCTTGTGAAGTTGATGAGGCTGGCCTCGGAACTTGCCAACCTCTGGCCTCAGCCTCCGGAGCACCTGGAATCGCAGGTGTGCGCCACCTTCTGTCTTCGCAGGCCTTGACATCTTGAAGAAGGGAATTCTCTGGCCTCTGGGAGTGGGCTGAGCCTTTCTCCCCATCGGCCTGGGGAGTGGGCTCAAGAGAGGTTTCAGAAGGAGACCGCGGGGCTCTCTTCACTGATGCCTGGGGACTAGGCTCACATTCACTTCTGGCAGGTTACCGGGTCACCCTAAGGACCCAGCAACTGGCCTCTGCGGATGCTGCTGGGCAGGAAGGCAGCACCAGAGGTCAATGCACAGAAATGCACTGTTGATGCTGCTGGAAAAGCTTCCTGAGCTGCGTGTAGAGGAGACTGGAGAAAGACACACTGAGTACAACGCAGAGCCTGGCTGCCCAGCCTCTGTCCCGCCCTCAGCAGCGAGGCCTGGCGGGGAAACAGGTTGGGCCAGTCAGCTGGCTGCGACTTCAAAGCGCAGAGGATGAGGCCCACCTGGGGCCCAGCCAGCTCGCCTCCCAGGGAGCCAGGAAATGTCAGCCCCAGGCAATCTCAGAACCTCTGGGGACAGGGCTGTGTCAGGCCACCCTGCAAGCCACCCCACCTCTGGGCCATAGACGGCAGAGCCCTGGGACTGAAGATTAAGGTGACCCTGAAGGCCAAGCATGCTCCAGGGACAGGGAAGGGTACACTGAAGAAGATCCAAGGCCCCCAGCCTACGGGGCCTGCAGAGCACCCTGCTCGGCCCACCCTGTGCTCACCCAGGCCTGCCGTGCGGGCCTGGGCCCTTCCCAGCTCACCTCCACACACACTGGATCCACCACCCCACTGTCCCCCCAGTACACCCCCGTGACTTCCTGGCAGGTCTTCTCAGCTGGACAGACATGTGGCCCACTTCTTCCTTGAACTTTCACGAAGGTCAAGGCAGGTGAGGGGCGGCTGCGGGAGCCTGGAGGCCCAATGGGGAGGCCAGTCTCTGAAGCTCCAGGGAGGCAGAGAGGTGGGAGGATAGGGCCCTCCTCAGCCCTGGACTCTGATACAGAGTGGGAGGGGGGAAGAGAGGGACCCAAGACCCATCAGGTCTGAAACACTGAATAGGCGGCCAGACCTCTACCCACCGCGGGCCCCTCCGCCTCTAGCTGCCCACCCCTGCATGGGCCTCAGCTGCCTTCATCTGCGGGATGGGTTTGGTGTTCCAGGGTGGAGCTGACACGGAGTGGAGGGAAGGCTGCCTGCCCAGGGCCCGGAGGGGGTCTCTGCCCTGAGAGGAGAGCTGGTGCGTGCCCCATGCCCCTTTTCTCCAGTAGGGGGCTGCCTGAAGGTGGCGGTCGCAGCCAGTGTCTCGGGGGGCTCTCAGATCCCAGCCCACTGAAGCCCTAGTGGAAGCCCCCAGGGTGGAAGGCCATGCTGCTCTGGGAGGGTCCCACTAAATGACCCTGCTGTGTGGCTTTCACAGCTGGGGTGGACGGCAGGAACCTCCGGGGAATTTCAAAAGTTCTCCAAAGGATTTGTGATTGTTTATTTATGTATTTATTCATGATTTGGGGTACTGGGACTTGAACCTAGGGGCTCTTAGCCACGAGCCACATCCCCAGCCCTTTTTATTCATTTATTTTTTTGAGACAAGGCTTTGTCAGGTTGCTGAAGCTGGCCTTGGACTTGCAATCCTCCTGCCTCAGCCTCCAGAGTCGCTGGGTGAGCGCCCCTGCACCCAGTGGAAGTTTGCATTTATGAGACTTTGCTGGAAGATTCCGATGCCCACTCCCGGCTCAGCAACACTGCTCTGCCCTTGTCCAGCAGTCGGCAGCCCAAGGACAGAAAGTGCCCTCCCGCGTGTCCACGCCCTGCGCCCAGGCTGGTGGGGACGGCACTCATCAGCCACCATCGTCTTTCGCAGGAACTCTGGCTGGGCTCCAAGCTCAGGGTGCTGGCCAGGGCAGCGGCTTCCACCTGGCACTGACCCCCAAGCATGGTCACCACTGTCACTCAGCAGCGTCCCCTCCTGTGGTCCCCATGGCACTGGTCAGACGTCGCTGCGCTCACTGCCGGCCCAGCTCACGGACGTCCCCAGCTCTGAGACGTGGTAAGATCATCGTTGCCCGACTCGAAGGGGAGGAAACTGAGGCACAGGGCTGTTGAGGTCACACAGCTGTGAACCGTGGAGCCAGATTCGAACCCCAGGAAAGGCAAACGCTTCAGCCTCTCTGTGAATCAGAACTGCTGGGTGCGGGCCTTGGGCGACTTCCAGTACTCTCCGCTCCTGACCTGAGACCCACTTCCAAAGGGCCTGGGTTCCTGACTGCGGATCACAGGCTGGGCCTGGGAGGAGGAGGCCAGGGCAGCACCCAGCTGAGCCCGAGGAGGTGCTGTCTGAAGGGCCCTGAGCCCAGCTCGGACCTGAGACCTTGGTGGGGAGGGGACGGCAGAGGGCACAGCCAGAAATGGGGGCAGCACAGCCTTGGGGATCTGGCCACCCCTGCCAGGACCTCCCTGCCTTTGCGAGTGCGTGACTTCTGCCTGGCTGTGACACCAACCACCAGACCCAAGCGCACCTTTGCAGTCTAATGGTGTCTGTGGCCAGGAGTCCAGACCTGGGGGCTGCACACTCTGTTCAGCCTCACCAGGCTGCGACCAAGGTGCAGGCAGACCGTCCTCATCTGGAGACTCAGCTGCGAGAGTGTCCCCTTCTGAGCTCTGTGGGGTCACCCACAGAGCCCTCCTCCAGCAGGAGTGAGTGGGGGCCGCGGCAGCCTGTGCCTTTGCCGCTGCCGTTAAAGGGCTCTCCTGCTTAGGGCAGGCCCACCTCGGATAGCCTCGCTTTCCGTGACCCTGAAGCCAGTTGACGGAGGTGGCACTGTGCATCCAACGGTGACTCTAGGGCTCCTCCTAGAATCTACCCCTCAAAGGTTATGGCTGTTCTGATCAAGGGACTCAGCGAGAGCGGGGTGTGGTGCTGAGCCTGCTGTCCAGGCACGCCGGAGGCTATGGCCTCTGTCCCTGCAGCACTCCCTACGTTCCATCTGCCTCCCTGCCCCGGAACACACTGAGCTGTCCCTGTCCCTGGGCCTTCTCATGGTCTTCGATAGCAGCGTCCCCCTGCCCAGGCTAACCCCTCTCCCTGTCCTTGTCACCTCTCACGCCCGCTGATGAAGTTCCGTGCCCGTGTCTGTGTGGACCAGGAGGCAGGGAGCTCGCCGCTGCTCCTGGCTCGCACCCAGAGCCTGGCATTTAGCTAGGGCTCAGTGAAAGTCGGTTGAATGAATAATCGATTCCCAGGAACAAGGTCGAGAGGAAGGCGCTGGGATCCACGCGTGCTGCATAAGGGAGCTGCAGCTCAGGGTCACACACAGAGGCGCGAGGACACCAGCCCGTGTGGCCGCCCTTCCCCACCAGAGCCCTGCGCAGCCTCACCCGCCCCTCGAGAGCCCAGGAGAGGTGGAGGGCAGCTGGCCATCCCTGTCCCCGTCCCCAGAAGCCAGGAGCCACAGAGCCTCATTGTGGTGGTGAAATTTATCTGCCCTTGGGCTGCGCTGGCTCTGGTCCCAGTGAGGTGCCGACTGTCACTGTGATAGAAGAGGGTGCCTCTCGCCATGGCAACAGGAACGTCATGGGGATGTGTTTGCCTGAGTACAAAACGGGGTGTCAGGGGACGCCCACACACTGGCGGCAGGGACACGGTGCTGTGGCCTTGTTCCCCGCCTGGGGCCAGCTGCCGTGAGGAGGCCCAGCCTCCTGGCCCTGTCTGCTCCTTCCTGAACTGGAGGCGAGCAGGGGCGCCGAGACACAGTCCTAGACACTTCTGTGGCAGCGTGGGGCTCTCTGAACGGTGCCCCCTGCACCAAAGAGGAGACTGAGGCCGAGAGGCAAGGAGGCTGGAGCCCTGTGAGGGAGGATGGAGGACGGGCCAGGCTTTCTCCTAGCGAGTCTGTCTTACACCCTCAGTGTCCCCAGCCGTAAATGGGGACAACAGCTCCCGGGGCCGTCACAATCCAGTTTTGCAGGTGGCTTTTAGGATACTCACCGGGATTCTATTTGTTCAGCTACCGTGCACCCATCACCTATTCCAGAACATCTCACCACCCCAAAAGGAGGCTGTGAAGCTGCTGCTCCCAGTACCCCCTCCCCAGCCCCCGGCTGCCACCGATTCTGAGAGACTCCGTGCGGCTTGGGGCCGTCACTCGGGTCATGCTTCAGGGTCCGGCAGAGCCGTGCACCTGTGCGTCCTTCCTTCCCGAGGCTGAGTCGCCGTCCGCATGTGCGCGACCTCAGCGACGCCACAAATGCGCAAATCCCAGGTGCAGCTGCAGGTGCAGGTGTCCGGCACGGGCTTGGGCGCCAGCTGCAGGTCTAGGGTGGGGGCGCCCGGAAGCCTCCGCAGGGCTCCAACCATCTTCTGAGGGGACCTCACTGCCCTGCAGCCCCTCCGGCAGCACACACGGGTCCCTCCACAGTCTCCCCAGCACCGGGTACCCGCGACGCCTTGTGAGAGACGAGGCTTTTATGGATGCTGAGAGGAGCCCAGCACCACGGCAGCCAGGGAGGAAGACGTGGCCCGGTCCACGCAGCGGACTGCTACTCAGCCCTGAAAAGGAACGAAGTTCTTACACCCGTGAGGAAATGGATGGCTTCTGAAGTCAGGCGAGTGACCAGCCAGACACAGAGGGACAAAGACTGTGATTCCATCCAGTGAGATCCCCTGCACCAGGACAAAGCTGAAGCAGGGAGCTGCAGTCACCACGAATGTATTCAAGGCCGCAGGGTGATCCGCTTGAAAATGGCGAAAAGGATGAATTTCGCTTTGTGTACGTACGCCTGTGGTTGCGCACGGATCCTCAGCTTTGAACAATGAAGGATCCTTTATTTTCCATCCCAATGAACTGTTTTTTAGCTTACGTCCCCAGTCTCCCATGTGTTAGGAATTAAATTCGGTGTCCTCTGGACCTAGAAATAAACGCAGATGAGGGTCTGTGACCCATTTCTGGTTAGTGAAAAAAGGGAAGTCTGTCCGTGCTTTCTAGAGAAGCGAGGTCTCGCTCTAAAAGTGAGGCCGAAACGCGAAGAGAAACTTGTTCCCATTTGCCCCCTTACCTGTGGACATGGGTGTGTGAAGAAGTGATAGCTGGGGTTGTGGCAGCTGTCTTGGCACCATGAGGAGAAGGAACTGGTGAACACAACTATGCCTTGCTGACTTCCTGGGGTCCTAAATAAGCATGGGTGGTGGCCTCGTGGTTCAAGTCACCGTCAGCTCAGGTTTTGTCACTTGCAACCAGGAGGACACCATGCCCTTGCTTCTAGGGACCTGGTGAGAAGGGTGTGGGAGAAGAGGTTCTGAGTCTGACCCTCCTGGTTTTATCTCCCAGCTCTGCCTTAATGGCTGGGTGAGTGGATGGACACGTGGGCTCCGTGGCCGTGGCTCTGTGGGGTGGGCAGAGCTGGGCCAGGGTATTTCGGGACAGTGGCCCATGCCTGGTGGCTCCACAGACAGCAGAATGGCCCTTTCCCCAGAGCTACAAGGCTGTGTCGGAGTCCGTGTGGCATCTGCTCTGGCTGCCTGGTGATGGCCGAGGCAGCAGAGGCCAGGGCTGCTGTCAGGAAGAGGCGTGGACCAGGCTGCTTGGGCTTCATGTTCCCTTCCCCCGACAAAAGCACTTGGTGTTTACTCAGCAGGCCCAGGAGAGCCCAGCCAGGGCGCAGCCTGCAGCCGAGAGAGCT
>PVKS010017664.1:0-41594 GCA_004027875.1 Aplodontia rufa
CAAAATAATATATAATGTATATAGATTCTGAAAATTGGATTTACCCCCAAGAGTGCCCGTCCTAATTACCCACCCTTATCCCTCCCTTCCCCTTCCCACAACATCTCTAAAAAAAAGTATTCGATTGTGTAACATTACATGATATCTGGATTTAACACCTGATATTAGACCACTTCTCTTAATGGCCAGGGTCTAGTTCCAGCCTCCACAGATGAGTGAAGACATTCGACCCTTGGTTTTCTGGGTTATGCTGATTTCACTCTGCATAATTTCTTCCATAGCCATCCATTTACCTTCAAAGGCTGCAATATCATTGTTTCTAGTTGCTGTGTAAAATTCCATGGTATATTTGTACCGCAGTTTTTGGATCCATTAATCCAGTGAGGGACATCTGGGTTGTTTCCATGATTTAGCTATTGTAAATTGAGCTGCTATGAACATTGATTTCGCTGTGTCACTCTAATGTGCTGATTCTAAATCCCCTGGAAAAATACCCAGGAGAGGAATAGCTGGATCATATGGTGGTCTCATCCCTAAGTTTTTGACGATTCTCCACACTGCTTTCTAGAGCATCTGTACCAGTGTGCAGTTCCACCAACAGTGTGCTAGTGTTCCTATCTCCCCCAAACCTCTCCAGCATCTGTTATTGCTTACATTCTTCATCTTTGCCAATCTGACTGGCATGAGGTGATATCTTAATGTAGTTTTCATTAGTATATCTGTGATTACTAGTAATTTAGAGCACTTTCTCATGTATTCATTGGCTTGATCAATGTCCCCTGTTGAGAAGTTTCTATTTAACTCTTTGGCTCATTTATTGATTGGGTTGTTTGTGTTTTTGTAATTGAGGTTTTTGAGGATTTTGTAGATTCTGGATATGAGGCCCCTGTCCGAGGAATCATAGTCCATGATTCTCTCCATTTCCATAGGAAACCTCTTGACTCTTGATTGTTTCCTTGGCAGTGCAAAAGCTTTTTAGCTTAATGGCATCCCATTCACTGATTTTTGACCTTACTTCCTTTACTTTAGGAGACATATTGAGACAGTCTTTGTCTAATCCCAAATGCTGAAGTATTGGACCTAATTTCTCTTCCATCAGTTGCAAGGTAGCTGGTTTAATTCCTAGCTCCTTGATCCATTTTGATTTGATTCTCATGCAAGGAGAAAGATATGGGTCTAATTTCAACTTTCTTCAAATGGCTATCCAGTTTGTCCAGCACCATTTGTTGAAAAGGCTGTCTCTCCACCATGTAATATTTTGTCCCTCTTTGTCAAAAATCAGATGTTTAAAGATTTGAAGGTTTGTTTCAGGGTTTTCTATTCTATTCTAATGGTCTTCTTTCCTATCTTGATACCAATACCATGCTATCTTTGTTACTATACCTCTATAGTACAATTTTAGACCTAGTATGGCGAAATTGCCTGTTTTGTCTTTCTTGCTTAGTAATGTTTTGGCATTACTAAGCAAGGTTTTTTATTGTTCCAAATTATTTTGAGAATTTCTTTTTCTATGTCTGTAAAGAATGACATAGGTATATTAATAGGGATTGCATTCAATCTATACAGAGCTTTTGGTAGAATGGCCATTTTTATTATATTAATTCTGCCTAACCAAGAGCATGGGACATCTTTCCATCTTCTTAGGTCATCTTGGATTTCATTATTCAATGACTGATAGTTTTCTTTGAAGAGATCTTTGATTTCCCTTGTAAGGTTAATTCCGAAGTATTTTATTTTTTTCAAAGCCATTTTGAAAGGGACTGATTTCCTGACTTCTTCTTCAGTCCTATTATTATTAGTGTATAGGAAAGCTATTGATTTATGTATGTTGATCTTGTATCCTGCCACTTTGCTAAATCTATTTATGAGTTCAAGCTGTTTACTGATGGAGTTTTTTGGATCTTCCAGATACAGGACCATGCCATCAGCAAAAAGAGAGAGTTTGACTTCCTCTCTTCCTATTTTTATCCCGTTGATTTCTTTCTCTTCCCTAATTGCTCCAGCTAGGGTCTCAAAAACAATATTGAATAAAAGTGGTGAGAGTGTACTAATGGAGTTTTTTTGGATCTTCCAGATACAGGACTATGTCATCAGCAAAAAGAGTTTGACTTCCTCTCTTCCTTTTTTTATCCCTTTGATTTCTTTCTCTTACCTAATTGCTCCAGCTAGGGTCTCAAAAACAATATTGAATAAAAGTGGTGAGAGTGGACAGCCTTGTCTGGTTCCTGATTTTAGTGGAAATGCTTTCAGCTTTTCTCCATTAATTATTATATTAGCTGAAGGTTTAGCATATGTAGCCTTCACATAGTTCAGAAATGATCCTTTGAACCCTATCTTCTCTAAAGTTTTGTACATAAAAGGGTGCTGGATTTTATCAAAGGCCTTTTCTGCATCCATTGAGATGCTCATATGTTTTTTGTCCTTTATTCTGTTTAAGTGATGAATTATATTAATTGTTTTGTGTATGTCGAACCAGCCCTGCATTCCTGGGATGAAGCCCACTTGATCATGATGGATTATTTTCTAGATAAGTTTTTGAATACGGTTTGCTAGAACTTTATTAAGAATTTTTGCATCCAAGTTCATCAGGGATATTGGTCTGTAGTTTTCTTTTTTTTTTGATGTATCCTTCTCAGGGTTTGGTATCAGAGTGATGGTTCATAAAAAGTGGATGGGAGTATTCCCTCCCTTTCAATTTATTGAAATAACTTAATAAGGAGAGGTGTTAGTTCCTCCTCAAAAGTGTGATAAAAATCAGCGGAGAAGCCATCAGGTCCTGGTCTTTTCTTCTTTGGTAGACTTTTAATTGCAATATAGATTTCAGTGCCTGTGATTGGGCTATTTAGGAATTCAATATCCTCTTGATTCAATTTAGGAATATTGTATGTGTCAAGAAATTTATCCATTTCTTCCAAATTATCAAATTTTGAAGAGTACAGGTTCTGAAATGCTATTTTAAAAAGTTTTATTAGCCATTAAAGGAAGCAGCATGTGCTATAGAGCGTACAGTAAAATTTTTGGTGAATTAAATATTATTTCAAAGTTTTATTCTTTGCATATACACAGTTACAAGTCATATTATTTTCAAGAGGATTGTAGATATAGCTCCTAATAAATAAAATGAAAAAAAATTTTCAAACAGAACTTAGAATCATCTTCTGATTAATAATGTAGCATATGTCTGTGTAATTATCACATCCTTTAGTTAGATACTTTACAATTTGGTTTCATGAAATTAATATTGTGCAGAATATGATTTAGTTCCTGGCATACAAAAGAAAGAGCCTTGTGACTGGTAAGTGCTTTTTTTCAATTTATCGGAAAAGGGTACAATAAATTATGATGAAGACTTGAAAAGATTCCTATTGGGATTGATATTGATGGAGTCTAACTACATATTTAGCAGGAAAGCAGATTGCTTCAAAAATTAGGTTGGCAGGGAATGAAAATGGTGGAGTGGATTTAGGCTGTAACCCTTGATCCTCCGCAGTCCAGAAAGGAAGCAGTGAGAGAACAGCTGACCAGAGAGGTCGGGGACCGAGTAATGCTCTAAAACTCAATATTGGGCAGTTTGGGCATGGAATGGACTTGGAGTGTGGTTACCAGAGCAGAAAATAAAGACATAATTTCTGTACTCTAAACCCTGACCAGGGTAGCATCAGAGGGGAGGGGTAACAAAAAGAGAGAAGAAAAGTACATAAGCTTACTTTCATAGTAACAGCTTAAAAGTATAGCAGACCAATTCAAAAGGGATCAGGAGCAGCCAAGGCAGTAACGATGGTCACAAAGTTTAACCCTAATCATGGTCTGAAAGCTGTGCCGGGCAGGGTAGTCATTCTGTAGAGTGCACCGTTAGCCACTCTCCCTTGAAGAAATTAAATCAACATGACTTCTCCTTGCCTTCAGAGAGTAACAAATGAAACCAGAGGGAATACTTCTGAAATGGGTTGTCTCAGAAATCCATTCAGAAGGAACTTGTAGAGGAATCATGGTTACCTGAAAGTTACTGAAACCCTCTCCCTCCACACCATGGAAAAGGGGACTATGGTGGAGCTCACCTGAGAGCTATTTATTTCTGGGAAGTGCTAACCCCAACCCAGAGTTCAACAAAGACTGCAGAAACTCAAGCAAAGATGGGCCAACTGACCTTCTACCCGTATCATGATGATGGGTAAAATCCCAGTGAGATGTATCAGCCAGGGCAAAGGCTTCCATGCCACAGGCAGCCCATAGAGAATCAGCACCTGGAGACCGCCCCCCCAACCCCAGTTGCAGCCAACCATCAAATGATTAAATAGCATCGCTTTACAGAAGCCCAACAGAGGGCAACAGGCATCTGTGATTCACAACCATATGCAGGCAGGCCAATTAACTCCTTACCCTAGTCACAGGGATGGTACTTTGGTGATCTGTGTCAACCAGGATGACGACTTTTGGACTACCCATGGAGACCTTGCAAACAGAGGTCCCACACTTATAAACAGCCACCAAGTTCTATGCCACATTAATAAGGCCCTTTGGAGGGGATCAGGCACACTACATCCCACAGCAGTCAGTGCTACATTCTGAATCCTGCATGCTGTGCCACTGCACCCAACCGAAACAGCAGAAGCAGAATAGCACCTTCCAAGCATGCAGAGTTGGGCCACTGGGCTGATGAAAAAGAGGATCCAGAGCTGCAAGTCCCTGAGTTGCCAGTTAACCCTTTTCTCATTCAGATACATGGACCCATAGAAAGCAAATCCTGAGAATAAACCCAAGCAGCTAGTGGCGAACTTCCCACATACACAATAGTAAACCCTACCAAGGGGATTTCAGAGGAGCACCCCACAGACACCAATCACCAATCAGTGAGCCCAGACACATGCCCATTGACCTGTTACCTGCACACTCCAGAAAGGGCAGCAGCCTTAAACTGGCTCACCTCTCTATTACAATACTAGGTGGTTCCCTTTGATCTTTGGCTTGTGTAGGTACCTACAAGCTTTGTGTTTGGTCAGAGAAGATGTTCTCTAATTGTCTGCAATTTATCAGCCTGTTTTTCCCTGTTAGTGGGGTGCACTTTTATGAGACCTCATAAAGACATCACTGTATTCAGCCTTGTCAAATTCAACACGGGCTACCCTGTGTATATGTCAGAGCATGCAGGATGTGGCCGTCTAAGGTACAGGTATCATAGTCTGTTTGATGTGACGCTGGGTGACCAATGACCAGTAATGTTCTGGAATAGGTTGATACCATAGTGGAAGAATGTTGGAGAAAGAATTTAGAAAATTTATATTTAAAAGTGTTCATTGAGCTAAAAAAAAGAGGTAAGGAATGAACTGAGAAAATACAGAAAATGAAAGATCATTTCAATAAAGATATTGAGATTCTGAAAAAGAATCAAATAGAAACCCTGGAAATAAACAATTCATTAATCAAATTTAAAGATCAGTTGAAGGCAACACTAATGGAGTAGGCCTCATTGAAGACAGCATAATCTTAAACCAGGAAGACAAGTTAGGTAATCTTAAAAATAAAGTTGACAATAAAGAAACAATGTTGAGACTATGACCAGAATATTTAAAAATATCTGGGATAAAAATAAGAAATCAAATATAAGAACCATAGGTATAGATGAAAGCACCGATAGAGAAACCAAAGGAATAACACAATCTTTTTCATGAAATAATATCAGAAAAATTTCCAAATCTTAGAAATGAGATGGAAATCCAAATATAAGAGACGTTTTTAGAACATCAAATAAACATGATAAAAAGATGACCTATTGAAAACACATCATAATGATAATGCCTAATAGAATAAGAATAGAATTCTAAAAGACACAAGAGAAATATAGCAGGTCACGCTTACAGGCAAGCCAGTTAAGATACCAACTGATTTTGTACATCAGACTCTAAATGCCAGGAGGGCCTGAAGTAATATATACCAAGCCCTGAAAGAAAACAGGTGCCAACCAAGATTGCTATATTCAGTAAAACTGTTCTTCAGATTTGAAGACAAAATGGAATCTTCCTTGATAAACATAAACCAAAAGAATTCATAATCCTTAAGCCTGTACTACAAAACATACTCAATGAAATATTTCATGAAAAAGAAATAAATAAAAATCAGAGCCAGTGTAGGGATGAATATAACTAGAATAGTCAATTAAAGGAAAAATGCAATCTTAAATAAGCAGTAAAAATAAATAAAAATGGCAAGAATTAAAAATCATCTCTCTATAATACATCAAGTACAAATGGTCTGAAATTTCCAATCAAATGACATAGATAGGCAGAATGATTTAAAAAACAGCACCCCACCATATGTTGTTTCTAAGATTCACCTTACATGCAAAGACATCCACAGACTGAAGGTGAAAGGATGGAAAAAGATAAACCATGTGAATAGAGACTAAAAGAAAACAGAGGTAATTGCTCTTATATCAGACAAAATAGACGTCAAGTCAAAATTGATCAGAAGAGACAAAGAAGATTACTTCATGCTGGCTGAGGATATCATCCAATAATAAGGTGATAGCAAATATTTATGCTCCAAACAATGGTGCACTTATGGATATGAAACAGACCCTTATCAATATACAGAACCAAATACCACAATATAATTACTGGATACTTTCTACTTCTCTCATCATTGGATAGGTCATCCACACGTGAACTAAGTAAAGATACTTCAGACTTAAAAAATAATCAAATGGGCCTACCAGATACCTATAGAATATTTCATGCATCAACATCTAAGTTCACTTTCTTTTCATTAGTACATGGGACATTCTCTAAATAGTTTATATTTTTGCATGTAAAGCAATTCTTAGCAACCACAAAAAATAGTCATTTGCTTGCATACTGTCAGATAATAATGGAATGAAATTATCGATCAACAAGATAAAACAAAGAAGCCATTTTAACACCTAGAGATTAAATAATGAGGAATGGACTATAGAATAAATCAGGGAAGAAATTTAAGAATTCTTAGAAATAAGTGAGAATAGACATATAACATCAAAAACTCTGGGATAACATGAAAGCAGTTCTTTTTTAAAGAGAGGAACTGAGAGAAAGAAATCAGTTTTATTTAGATTTTCATGTGGCTTTCATTATTCTAATACTTTGTTGTGTATGTGGTTCTGGGGTTTGAACCCGTGCCCTCATGCATTCCAGGCAAGCACTGTAACTGCTGAGCCACCACTCTAGCTCCATGAAAGCAGTTTTAAGAGGAACATTTATAGCATTGAGTGCCTACATGAAAAAAATAAAAACATTCCAAATATACAATCTAATGTTATACCTCAAGGCCCTAGAAAAAGAAGAATAAATTCCAAAATCAGTAGAAGATAGGAAATAATTAAGATCAAATTTTAAAATTTGAAAGTTAAAAAAAGATATACAAGATCAATGCAACAAATAGTTGTTTCTTTGAAAAGATCAACAAAATTGAGAAATTTGTAGCTAAATTAACCACAAGAGAGAAGATGCAAATCAAAAAAATTAAGAAAAAGGAGATATCACCATAGACACTTCTGAAATCCAGAGAATAATTAGAAACTATTTTGAAAATTTATCTCAAGGAAACTGGAGAATCAAGATAATATTGACAAACTTCTAGACACATACGACATACCCAAACTGAACTATGAGTATATATAAAATCCAAATGTACTAATACCAAGCAATGATATCGAAGCAACTATTAAAAGTCTTCCAATGAAGAATCCCAGGATCAGATGGATTTTCAACTGAAGTCTACCAGACCTTTAAAGAACTAATGCCAATTCTCAAATTATTCCATGAAACAGAAAAGGAGGGAACCCTGCCAAATTCATTGTATGAAACCAATATGACCTTGGTACCAAAACCAGACAAAGATATATCAAGGAAAGAAAACTTCATTTGACTATTCCTAGTGAGCACATATATAAAAATCCTTAATAAAATATTGGAAAACTACATTCAAAAATACATGAAGAAGGGCTGGAGCAGTGGCTCAGCAGTTGTGGTGCTTGCCTAGCATGTGCAAGGATGCACATTTGTACCCCATCACACCTACAGATAGAAGTGTTGAAGCAACAAAAGCCACATGAAAAACTAAATACAATTGATTCTCTCTTGCTTTCTTTCTCTTGCCGTCCCTCTCTCTCTTAAAATAATACATGAAGACTGTAATTTATCATGATCAAGTGGGTTTCATCCCAGGGGTGCCAGGTTGGTTCAATACATGGAAATCAATAAATTTCATTTACCACATAATCAGAATGAAGGACAAGTATCATATCTTCTCAATAGATGCAGGAAAAACATTCAACAAAATTCAGCACTCATTAATGTTAAAAATACAGGAGAAATTAGGGACAGAAGGAACTTACCTCAACATTGTAATGGCCATATCCAATAAACCCAAAGTCAATATATCATGCTGAATTGAGAAAAACTGAAAATATTTCTTCTAAAATCATTAATAATACAAGCATGTCCAGTTTCACCACTTTTATTCAACATACCAGAACAATCAGTCAAGAGAAGGAATTTAAAGGGATAAAAAGAGAAAAAGAAATTAAAAAAATCTCTGTTGATGACATAATCCTATATATCTAGCAGACCTTTACCCCTCAAAAGAAAAGCTCCACCTGAAAATTTTTAGAGTTGATGAACAAATTCAGTAAAGTTGTAAGATACAGAATCAAAATTCATAAATCAATAACTTTGCTATACTCCAATAGTAGATCACATGAGAAAGAAATTAAAAAAACTATCCTATTTAAAACAACCTCAAAAACATACTGAGGAGTAAACTCTAACCAAGGAGGTAATAGATCTTTACAGTAAAAACCATAGAACACTGCAGAAAGAAATCAAAGAAGACCTTAGAGGATGGAAAGTTTTCCCATGTTCTTGGATAAGAAGAATTAATAGTCAAAATGGCAAACTACCAAAAGCAATACACAGATTCAATACATTTCCCATTAAAAATCCAATGATATTTTTCATGGAACTAGAAAAATCACACCTAAAAACAGCATGATATTTGCATCAAAGTAGACATGATGACCAATGGAACAGAAGACACAAAGATAAATCCACATAGATACGGTCATCTGATACTCAATAAAGGTGCCAAAAATATACATTGGAGAAAAGATAGTCTTTTTAACAAATGGTGCTGAGAAAACTGAATATCCATGTGTACAAGAATAAAACTAGGTCACTACCTTTCAGCTTGCACAAAAATAAAGTGAATCAAAGACCTAGAAATCATATCAGAAACTTTTCAACTGCTAGAAGAAAACATAGGTTCAATACTCCAACAATTTGGCACAGACGCTGACTTCCTTTACAAGACTCCTAAAGCACAAGAAATAAAATCAAGAATTCACAAGTGGAATGGCATCAAATTAAAAAGCTTCTGCACAGCAAAGGAATCAAGAGCATGAAGATACAGTCTATAGAACAGGAAAATATCTTTGTGAGCTACTCCTCCAAAATGGATTAATATTCAGAATATGTAACTAACTCAAAAAATCTTAATACAAAAAACTAAGAATCCCATTAATGGTCAAAAGAATGAAACAAAATTTTCAAAAAAAGAAATACAAATGGAAAACAAATAAATTAAAAAATGTTCAACATCCCTAGCAATCATGGAAGTGCAAATCAAAACAATATTTAGATTTCATCTCACTCCAATTAGAATGGGATTCATCAAGAGTACAAATATTAATGAATCTTGGTGAGGTTATGGAGAAGAAGGTATATTTATACATTGTTGGTGGGACTTCAGATAATCATATCTACTCTGGAAAGCAATATGGAGATTCCTCAAAAAACTAGGAATGGAATCACCATATGATATAGCTATCCCACTTGTTGGTATATATCTAAAGAACCAAAATCAGCATACAGGGACACAGCAACATCAATGTTTATAGCAGCACAATTCACAATATCCCAATAGCCAAGTCATTGAACTGGTCCAGGCATCCTTCAACAGATGAATGGATAAAAAAATATGAATATATATATATATATATATATATACATATATATTCATAACCATACACATATGTGCACACACATACACACATAATGGAGTTTTACTCAGTCGTAAAGAGGAATTAAATTATGGGATTTATTGGTAAAGGGAAGGAATTAGAGAACAAGTGAAATAAGCCCGACTCAGAAAGTCAAGGGTTGAATTTTTTTTTCTCATATGTGGAAATCAGACCAAAGTAAGGGAAAAAATGAGTGGGGGTGGAAATCCATGAAAATAGAAGGAAGATCAGTTGAATAGCAGAAGGGGGTTGAGTGGGATGGAAGAAGAACCAGCAAAGGGTAGGATGGTGGAATGAAATTGACCAAATTATGCTATGTGCACATGGGAATATACCACAGTGAATTCCACCTTTAGGTTTATCTGTAAAGCACTAATTAAAAGAACTATAAATATATAGAAGGAAGACCAGTAGAAAAGGAACAGGGGAAGGGTGAGAGGAGGGAAAGAGGAAGTGTTGGGGACTGAAGTGGACAAATTATATTCCATGCATGTGTGATAATGTCAATATCAACTCCAACATTATGTATAACTACAATGCACTAATGAATACATAAAATTAGGCTGCCAAATTATATTTATACTTTTTCTTCAGACTGTAGTGACTAGGAATGAGGGTATAGCTTATTTCTTTTCTGTTTTTTAATTAAATTTTTAATGGATACAGAAAAATCACAAAACTTGTATGTATTAATGGGGTACCCTGTGATGTTTTGATGCATGTGTACATTACATAATCAGATTAAACGTATCTATCCTGTTTGGAATTTATCACTTTTTTGTGGTAAAAACATTCGAAATGCTTTTTTTCTAGACCACATTTGCTATCCTAGTGCTGCCACTGCAATGACTAGAAGTGCATTAGAACTTTTTACTCCTATATGCAACTTAGTACCATTAATCAATCTTTCTCCATTCCTCCTTCCTCCCCACTCTCACTACCCTCTGGTTTCCACCATTTTACTTTAAATTTTTATGAAAGAAACTTATGTTCTACGTATGAGTGAGATCATGTGCTACTTATCTTTGTGTGCCTGGTTTATTTCACTTAACAATGATTTCATTTTAGCCATGAGGTCACAAATGACAGGATTTCACTCTTTTTTTATTGTCATTACTGCATAGTATCCCATTGTGTATATATACCATATTTTCTTTATTCATTTTCATCTGATTATTATTTAGGTATAGAAACAACCTGAAAAATATATGATTAGACTTGGTAATCCAAATGTCTGAAGGAACTTTCCTTGCAAACTTCTGATTTTTTTATTTTATTAATACAAAATAGAAGAAATAATGTGATAAATACTATACATTTCATGAAAGCTACTAAAAGGAGAATTTGGACTCACATCCAGACAAAAAGATGCTGTAAGTCATTCCTTTAACCTTACCTTATACTTTAAAGTCATCATCAAAAGTTGAGGTCAGGACCAGCATTGTGGTGCATACCTGTAATTCCAGAGACTTAAGAGGCTGAGGCAGGAGGATCATTGGTTTGAGGCCAGCCTCAACAATTTAGTAAAGGCATAAGCAATTTAGTGAGACCCTGTGAGACCTTACCTCAAAATAAAAAAATTAAAATTAAAAATTAAAAAAATTAATAAATTAATAAATATAAAAGTACCAGGTAAATTGTTCAGAGGTCAAGTGCCTGTGGGTTCCATCTTTAACACCAAAAATTTGAGTTTAGGTGGAGAGTGCCAAGATGGTTAGTAGCATACGCAGTGCTGGAAACAGCCTTGAAAAGCCATACAAGACAGAGTAGATGCCACTCAGCAATATGTCTCTTGATGATGATCCCTTTGGGAAATAGTGAAATCAGGGTATATGATTAAGCAGCCCCTAGTAGATGTAGCTGTTCATGAATGTGGAAGAATGAATAGTGAGCAAATGGCAACTTCTCCACCAGAAGAACACTGCTCAGAAGTAAAGTGATCACATGAAATTTATGAACTGGCAGATGATGGCTAGTTTGTTTGACTCCATTGCATTAATCTTATCACTGCATTGGAGTCACTTCAATAAAAAAAGATAAACACAAAGGAGCAATAAAATAATCATATCATTGGGGCTGGAGCAGTGGCTCAGTGGTTTCAGTGCTTGCCTGAAATGTGCAAGGACTCAGGTTCAAATCCCAGCACCACGTACACAATGAAGTGGTGGAGCAACGAAAGCCACATGAAAAACTAAATACAATTAATTCTCTCTGTCTCTCTCACTGTCTGTCTTAAAAATTAATAATTATATCATTTTTTCCATGGATGCTTTGAATTTAATTATAGAGAAACAGCTTTCCAGTGTTTTATAAACTTAGGAAATTTGGAAGAATGTGTCTTCATTCAGCTTGCGGTTGTGAGAAAAAAGGAGCCTGTTTTCCAATCTTATTACAGGAAGAAAATGTGCTTATATCAAGATTTCCTTTCCTATCCATCATTATATTTCTTTTGGTAGGGTTTATATTACTACTGAGATATCACATGTTACCTTGACCTTTTCTGAGTTGCAGTTGTTTTTATTTGATGGGAAATAATTAATATGCAGCATTATGGTCATCTGATTGTACGGTAGCATCCAAACTGCAATATTCTTTGAGGCACTGATGAAAATATTTTTGAATTTTTGTCTTTTATTACTAAATAACAAAATTTTCAATTATACTTAAGAATTAGAATTTACTCTCTTAGGTATGCTGTGAGGAATTTGTATTCCATCAGAGATTCTTAATAAAAAGTACACATCTCATCCTTCTCACTGAGTCCTACCCTGGGCATCCTAATTTGTTAGATATAAGTAGGACTTATGCACTTGTACCTTAAAAAAATTTGACCAATATCTATTTTTAATTTGGAGCATTCGATGAGATGATCAATTGTAAAATGTTATAGCTTCAATATTACATGCCTCTCACCTTCATGCCAGATATAATTGTATTACTTGTTATCTTTTTCTGTTTGTAACAGTTCTTCAAATTTCTTGTTACTTGCATCTATCCTCAATTTTTTCATGTATTTGTTCCTTCTATTTCTAACTAAATTCCATATTTATTTATAGTTATATATGTATATAGAAAGTTTTATAATAATTCTGTATATATTTACATTTATATCCATATATGTATAGTACACACACTACTCACACACTTTCAAAGAAGCCTTGCTTTTATCACTCATATCATCTTGTTATTTATCCTTTTCTCTTTCAGACAACAAAGCGGAATGATTGTGTTTTACAAAGTCTGCTGAGAGATATAAAAAATTATTCCAAAGCACTATTTGGAGAAATACAACTATTCAGGACATGTTCAGTACTGAATATGTTATCGACATCTGGGCTTAAATATCATGTACCTAACTTGAAATATGTTGCCATTATAAACAAATCAAGTAACAATAAATTTATTTCCTATTTATAAATTTATTACAAAAATCATTAATTGCTACTTTTTAACCTTTATACTATCTATTATTGATGTGTTCTCTGAGTAGGGTATCATGATTTCCCCAAATAATCTAGATTCTTAAAATATTCCATAACCATAAGATCTTGCTTATGTAATTTATGGCTGGCAGCTCAGTTATTTACCACAAATTTTATTGCATAAATTGCTCATTTTAGTGTTGTAGTAAAACAACATAATAAGGACATAACCAGATATTTTTTCATACAAATCATTCAGTATCCTGAAGAATCATCTGCACTTTTCATTTCCTCCCAGCACATATTCATATGCCTCCAAAGAAATTAAGCATTTTCAAACTGCTCTTCCTTATATAATTCTCCTCTAATAATCTCTTGAAAACAATTCTTGTTGAGTGAAAGGCTACAATGTAGTTAAATAAGACATATTAATGACACCACAATCACTAATGATAGCTTTGTCTCATATCTGTCTTGGAATCCTAGAAGAAAGAGAAATAATCAAAATAATCAAGAGGTTTCCTACAGAATTGGAGAGAATCATGGGCTGTGATTCCTCTGACAGGGGCCTCATATCCAGAATCTACAAAATCCTCAAAAATCTCAACTTCAAAAACACAAACAACCCAATTAATAAATGGGCCAAAGAGTTAAATAAAAACTTCTTAACAGAGAACATTGATCAAGCCAATGAATACATGAGAATGTACTCTAAATCACTAGTAATCAGAAAAATGCAAATGAAAACTACATTGAGATTTCACATCATACCAGTCAGATTGGCAAAAATGAAGAAAATAAACAATAATAGATGCTAGAGGAATTGTGGAGAGATAGGCATACTAGCACACTGTTGGTGGAACTGCAGACTGGTACAGCCCTTCTGGAAAGCAGTGTGGAGAATCCTCAGAAAAGTAGGGATGAGCCCACCATATGATCCTGCTATTCCTCTCCTGGATATTTTTCCAGGTGATTTAGAATTTAGAGACACAGCGAAATCAATGTTCATAGCAACTCAATTTACAATAGCTAAATTATGGAACCAACCCAGATGCCCCTCACTGAATGAATGGATCCAAAAACTGTGGTGCATTTATACCATGGAGTTCTACTCAGCAATTAGAAATAATGATATTGCAGCCTTTGAAGGTAAATGGATGGCTGTGGAAGAAATTATGCTGAGTAAAATCAGCATAACCCAGAAAACCAAGGGTCAAATGTCTTCACTCATCTGTAGAGGCTAGAGCTAGACCCTGGCCATCGAGAAAGGAGGTCAATTCTCATGTTTTAAATCCTGAAAAGGTGTAGTGACATACAACCTAAGGCACTTGTAGAGATGTATTGGGAAGGGGGCGGGGAGAGGGATAAAGGTGGGCAATTGGGGGTGGGGCTCTTGGGGGTAAATCTAATTTTCCGAATTTATATATATATTATATTGCTTCATTAGAAGCATGTCTGATTGTTCAACAAATAAATTTCTTAATAAAATAAAAAAGTTAGAATAATCTAAACCATTCTTTTTTCATATCACCCAGAAACTGACATCTCCATGAAGTCTTAGATAACAAGGTGACGGTGAGAGGAAAAAAATCAACTGTGTGCTATTTATAGGATGGTAAAAGAATTTGAATGTCATATTACATCTTTATGATGAGATGCAGAATTTCTATTTAAAGGCATGTCTGGATGTTTAAAGTGATGGATTGACATTTTGAAGTAATATTAAAAAGTTTGATCATTTTGCTGAAATAATCTAACATAAATACTATATTAAGCTGATAGCCTTTTTATCTGATTGTAAATGGAACAAGTTTTATTTCATCTTAACTTCTCCCTCAGAATTATGTTCAATGGTCATCAAATATCATCAGGCATGTCCAGCTCATTTATGTTCCCTACCTTGTTAAAAAGATCAGTTTTAGAAACATTGACAAGGGTTGCTTCAAGCATGCTGACTCATTTTCAATGATTGATGATGCTGGAAATGCCAGGATTTTATTCATTGTTTCACGTCTTCATGCACCTCTAAGGTTGTTTGAATTATATAAAGCCTCATCATTGGTTGTTGAAACACTTTGAAACCAATGAAGTGTTTCTATTATCTTCTCTTTATTCTCTTACTATCCATAATGGCTTTGTTCTCTAATGGCCCCAAATGGTGTGTGCTCGCCCATGTCAAAAGCCTTTTTTGATACTGTCATGTGATTTGACTTTAATGAATGAATGGGTGAAATAAGTCCATTCTGATTGCTTTGGTTTGAATTCTGGCTCTTCCAGTTCCTTAGAGTGTGATGTTGGGCAATCATTTCTACCTCTTTGTTACTTAATTTGGAATAATAGGATAAGAAGTGATACTAGGGGTTGCTAAGATCAAATGAATAATTGCAGGTAGAGATCTTAGAATAGTGCTTTCCATGGAAGTCAGTGGTACACACATTCTGTATTTGCCTCTAAAGCGGTTTGAAAAAATTAGTTTTATTTTCCTATAGCCAGCACATGAATCACCAGTATATATAAGCACTGTCTAGTACTGAATGTACAACTCAAATGGAAAATATGTGGTCTTTACAGTGCCAAGATTTAGAGTTTAATCAGGGGGTACAGACCCACAATAGGCACCTAACATTGTGATAAAGGTTCCAATGGCAATATTATAAGGTGCTAATTGAGAACAATTATCCCCAATTTGAGCATTCAGGGAAGATTTCGTAGAGGAAACTAGGCAGATTGGAAAGTGCTTAGTATTCTTGTTCCAAATCATTCAAATATAACAAATTTTGAATAATTATAAGTGCATTTAGAAAAATCTTTCCTGATACTTTTTGGATGCTGAAACTCATCCAGTTTCCTGAAAACTGAATTTTTTTTCCTAATGCTATGAGATCAGATCATCTCCTACCTATTCCTGTTGCAGTTTTCTACCAACAGCTGAGTCAGTTAGCAGTTTCTTGAAGATTTTTACTCTTCATTCACACTTCCTATATCTAACTCATTTCTGTGATGTTACAGTCATTTTAAATATTCATCTTTTATTCTGGACTCTCTGTCAATGTCTTCTTCCTCAGTGACCCTGTCCTTGACCATAGTTAGCCACTAACTTCCAGGGTTTTATTATAACCCTTGCCCCCTGAATAATCTCAGTCTCAGAAGTTCTTGTTTGTGACCACCATAGTCTGTATTTCCAGTTCACTTCCCCCCCCACTTTTTTTTCAAAGAAAGGGGACAGTGAGAGAAAGAGAAAGAGAGAAGCAATTTATTATTTAGTTTTTCATATGATTTTCATTCCTCAGACACTTTGTTGTGTACGTGGGTGCTGGGGTTTGAACTCGCACACTTGTCATGCCAGGCAAGCACAGTAACTGCCAAGCCACTGCTTCAGCCCTCTCTAGGGTTTTTAAATCCAAAGTTTTTGACTCTATAAGGACTACAATCTATTTTTTTTATTTCTTTTCTTTTCTTGTATCCTTCTTTTTTGTAAATAATCAATTTTATTTAGTTTTTCATGTGGCTTTCGTTGCTCTGAGACTGTTGTGTATATGGTGCTGGAGTTTGAACCTGCATACCTGTGCATGACAGGCAAGCACCATAAATGCTGAGCCACTGCTCCAGTCCCTCTTATATCTTTCTTATATCAATTACCTCTTTGCCAAATTAAATTCCACATTCAACCATTGAACGTACTTTGCTGCAAACCCTTCAACTTCTTTGCCTTACTTTATCTTGTCATGTTCATTTGTCATTCATAACCCTGGATAATACATCTCTTCACATGAGGAGATAAATACACGTTAAACAGTTTCACTTAAAATTCATCATCACTAATCTACTGTGGTCCATTAATTCTTACTGGAAACAATTCCGTAGTCCATTTAATTTACCTTTACACTTTCCTAAATAATCATTTTATGCCTTTTCCATTATTTATCTGTTTCTGTGTAACACATCATCCCAGTATTTAGCAGCTTAAAGCAACAAACATTTATGGGTTTTTATGATCAGAAATTGGGGTGAAGTGTAGCTGGATGTTTCTCACAAAGCTTCAAGTCTTCTGAGGCTTCAGCATGGGAGGATTTCTTTCTAAACTCACAATTGTTCACAGTTTTAGGTGCTCACTGGCTTGGGGTGAAAGAAATTGGTTCCTTGCTATGTGAACCCTGTTGTGGTTTGAATGTGAGGTGTGCCCCCAAAGCTCACACGTCACAATTTGAGAAGGCTAAGGTGAAATGATTGGGTTAAGAAGGTGTTAATCCCCTGATGGGATTAACTGGCAACTGTAGGCTGGTAGGGTGTGGCTGGAGGAGGCCGGAACTTGGGGCGTGCCTTTGAGTATATATTCTGTATCTGGCATGGAGTTCCGCTGTCTGCTCTGCATCCCCATATGCCACCTTCAGCTGCTTGTCTCCCTGGGGCTGTGCCTGCTGTCCTGCTGTGCAGCCTCACCTCCAGCCCCAGGGAATGTAACTGGCCTTCTATGGATTGAGACCTCTAAAAGTGTGAGCCCCTAAATAAACCTTTTCTTCCTAAAATTTCCTTGTCAGGTCATTCTGTCACAGCAATAAAAAAGCTGACTAAAACAAACCCATTCCAAGGGCAGTTCATAGCGGGGCAGCTTGTTCACCCCAGAGTGAGGGCTGAGGACTGGAGTCACAGTTATTTTATCACCAAACCTAAAGTGACATTCCCTTACCCTTCCCACTTTCTGTTTATTAGAAATGAATCGCTAGGTCCCACTCACCACTCAAGAAGTTACACAAACACATAAATTATGTAGAGATTGTTGGGGGATACTTTAGATGCTGCCTCCCACACCTTTCCCCCTCACATTTCCCAAATTTCCTTTTCCCCTATCCTCTTCATCTAATGATTATTTCCATTGCATGAAAAATTAGGGAGAACCATAAAGGATCTCAGGCTACATCATATGCCTACTTTTATTGTGCCAACATCTTAGTTCTTCCTGTTCTACAGGGGAGTTAATTTTGCATACCTTGCCTGAGACTAATGCCCCACTTGCATGCCAGAGCACATGATTTCTTAGCACATGCATGCTCCCTCTTTTTAAGAGGTACAGTGAGACAGGGAGAGAGATGAGGAGAGAATCAGCTTCATTGGGTTTTTCACATGGCCTTTGTTGCTCTGACACTTTGTTGTATATGTGGTGCTGAAGTTTGAACTCGTGTACTTGCCCATGCCAGACAAGAGCTGTAACCACTGAGCTCTAGTCCAGCATATGATGTCTTGAGTACTTAGGGATATTACTCCAACAATATTACCCGTTTTTCTTATCATTGGATCTTCTTTAACATCATTACATAATTTCTTCTATCTTCAAAACTCTGTTTTGAAGATATATATCCCTTTATGGCCACAGTCCCACTTTTATACTTGCCTTGAAAAACTTTATTGCAGTTGTATTACATTAAAACTGTACTTATCTTTTTGAATCTTCTTTTAAGTATTATCAATAGCAAAAATTATGTTGTTTTTATTTTTTTTCATATTTTTTATTAAGGAGTTGAGTTGTACAATCATAAGTGTATATAAAGTAACAATATGATATGCACTGATTTTTTTTTAAAGAGAGAGGGACAGTGAGAGAGACAGAGAAAGAGAGAAACAACTTTATTTAGTTTTTCACATGGCCTTCGTTGCTCCAACACTCAGTTGAGTACGTGGTGCTGGGGTTTGAACCCGGGTCCTCGTGCTTGCCAGGCAAGTGTCGAAACCGCTGAGCCACCACTCCAGCCCTGCACTTGATCTTAAACCATAGTTACGGCACATCACCCACACCCTAGTCTCTAGATTTTTCTATATTATGCCACTATAAGATATAGAAATGTCCATATATACATGGACATATTTATATCTGAAAAATTAGATATAAAATCAGATATCTGTGAATTTTTCAGAATTAAATGATTGCATACATATTATTTGACTTCTCAGGGGTGTACATCGTTGATTGTTTCCCTAGAACAATCCCAATCCTTCCTCCCACACACATTCCCCCTTCCCACCCATAGAAAAGAGTTGAATATGAGCAGATTCAAGAATTTCAAAACACGTGCAAAAGACCAGAGGTGTGTAAAATCTTTTTTTCTGTTTGCCAGGCTTCTATGGAATACCAAGTTCAATTCTTCAATTGTAACACTGTCGGTTTACCAGTGACAAAGTATTCTTTGGGTAGCAATAAACTCTGTCCGTTGGTAAATGCTTGTTTTATGTTCCATGATACAGTAACAACTTCCTCTTTGCAAATTTTCTTATTCTCTTCCTTCTGAAAAATATTTAAAATTTCCAGCTGACATTATTTGTAAAAAAAATTAGACCTATAAAAACATTAGACCCCTTTATGGTTTGGAGTGATGAATCTGCTCATTTAAAAATAAAACTCTCATGCCTACAGTGCTGCTGAATAATACATTCATAAAACATCCACGTTCTGTTCTGTCCTATATTGCTTTTACCAGGGATTACCTGGAAGTTGTTTGAGGCTGAGAATTTGTTTGCTACATTGTAAAGATGTTCAGATGATTTTGATCTTCACAGGATTAAGGAATTCTTTCTATGGGTGAGGCTGTTGCAATTCAGTCACTGTGCATGGCATCCTTGAATTTATGTCCCAAATGCCTATAAATTGTCATTTAAATAGGGTTCCAAGGCAACAAAGGCAATTCCCATTACTGTCCTAGTTGTTAAATCTGGGTATCAACAATGTATGTTTAGATTTATTACCTCTTGTAAAAGCACCATGCTCTTATTGCTTAGCTTGCCAAAAAAAAAAAAAAAAAGGCCTTTATTTCTAAAAGGAGCAACCCATACCTGTGAGTGAAATGGACACTGAAAAGGTTGTTACTAACTCATCATTTACAAAGATCCTCATTTTATAGCCTCCTGCACACAAAGTCATCTCTCTCTAGAATTCTGATTCCTCACTGCAGTGCATTCAATCTTGACCCATTCGCTAAGGTTTGTGTTGCAGAACTGCTCAAGACTGCTGAGATTTTGTATTAAGAATTAAATCATTTTTAAAGGCCCAGAAGGATCAGTTCTCCACTGAGAGAAATATGCACTTGAAAGAAATTCAAAATGTGCAAAAACATTGCAAACAGAGGTAAAAAAACAAAAGAACAAAAACAACAAGAACTATCTGGAATATGCTATCCTTGACAATTCACCTTCCATTAACCGCTGCAGATAAGTAACGTTTTCTGCATCTTGAAGGAATATTCTTTGTTTTTGGTGGAGCTCCCCAAAACACAAGTAGAATTTGTTAAATGTATGATGTGATCTTTGTGAATATTGATTTGCTCTGACTTGTCTTATACCATCTACTGTTCTGTCGTAGCCACTGTCCCATTATTTATTCACAACCTCAGTACTTGCCAGTGGAGGCACTGATGCAGTAGCAACAGAAAAAGGCTGAGACAGCGCTGAGTTACAATCTTGTGTAGTTAGTACTCTGGTTAGTATTCCAACTCAGCATTCTAGTAAACTGGAAATCTTAGCAAGGTTAATTTGAGTCTTTAAAAAAAAAAGGGAGTTAACATTTTTTTCCTTCTAGTCTTTGGGCTACATATTATTAAAGCAACATAATTATGACACCAAGAAATTCATTGCCCATGTTATCTGTTTCAGACTGGCTTAACATATGACTAATTTGTTGATAAAATAAGCTTGAAAATATTTCTTATGAAACATTTAAAAAATTTTTTTAAAAAGACAATTTTTTATTTAGTTTTTCATGTGACTTTCATTTCTTGGACACTCTGTTGTGTACATGGTGCTGGGGTTTGAACTCACTCCCTTACGCATGCCAGGCAAGCGTTGCAACCACTGAGGCAACGCTCCAGCCCCAGAAACATTTATTTTTTTAAAAGCTGATATTTTGTGAAGTTCTATGTGAAACATGGAGCTCATATGAAAAAGTTAATTATAATTATGAAATCTTTCCTAGAAGGGGGACAAAAATATAAATTAACCTTTTTATTATATAAGGCATAAGTGATGCATAAAGAAATAGAAGCCAAAGTGGTATTCAGTGAGTTTTTTGAAAAACCTGGTTGATAATTTCAAACAGGACTTTCTATGATATACTTGATTTGAATTTGTTGTTAGGGGATGGGAAAGTGAGGGAGGGCATTTCTGTCATAGAGAAATATTCTAAAAAATCGTAGAGAATACTACGGCATAAAAAATGTCAAAAATGTATTTGGTTGGATTATAAGGTGGGAGACAAGGATTAGTACAAGATAATTTTAAATGATGTGTTGAAGTCACATTTGACTTGGCTTTGAATTCTAGAGCATAATGTTTGGACTTTCCTCTGTAGGCAATGGGAAATTTGTGATTTCTTCAATTTGTTCCTTGCCTTTTCCAGCTTTCCACAGTTCATGAACCTAACCTTGCCCAGAACAGGAGGTTTATCTGCTCTTTGTTACCACCATTTGATAGGATTTGAACTATACTGTGTTGCCAACCAGATCTAGCATGGTGTAGGGATTCTGGCACGCAGGGAACCTCTCAAATGTAGCAATCTCTATCTTTCCAAGTTGTTCTAGTCAAGCTACAATGTTAGAGGTGACAGCAGCCTTAAGCTTTGTGTAGAAATCTTTTTGGTGATCTGTACAAATATCTTTCTAAGCAACACTGACACACTTATGGATTATAATCTAATTTTCTGGTGTACTTAAATTTTCCTGGATGTTGGTAAATCTCCCGTTTAGAAGAGGTGGGTTATTCCATTCTGCAAATGTGGTCACAGACTAGAAACCTGCTATATATAAAAAGATTGCTTGACGACTGACTGTGTTTTCACCCATGCAATCCTGTTTTTTTGGTAGGATTGTATTTCTCTCCACCCAAGCCTTTTGCAATATCTGCCTAATCATTTTTTTCCTTTTTCTTCTTTTTTTTTTTTTTAAGAGAGATGGACAGAGAAAGAGGGAGAGAGAGAGAGAGCAAGGGAGAATCAATTTTATTTAGTTTTTCATCTGGTTTTTGTTGCTCCAACACTTATTTGTGCATGTGGTGCTGGGGAACAAACCCAGTTCCTTGTGCATGCCAGGCAAGCACCATAACCACAGAGCCAGCACTCCAGTCCCATCTGCCTAAATCTTTCTTGAGAATGTGACTCTGATATTCAGCTTGGAACTTCCCAGGTACTTAGTTTTAATTTAGTTTTAAAATTTAATTTTAATTGATACATAAAAGATAAAATTGCACATATTAATGAGATGTGACATTATGTTTCAGTATATATGAACATTTAAATAGTTAAATATATCTACCTCCTCATTTATCATTTCTTTATGGCAAAATATTCAAAATCCTTTCATCTAGCTTTTTGAAATATACAGTACATTGCTGTAATCCATAGCCACCCTACTGTGCAATAGTACATGAAAACTTCCTCCTATCAATGCCTTGGTACCCACTGACCAATAAAAAATTTTTAAAAGATTACTGTTGAAAAATTGAAAAATGTTAAGTGTTCAAGCAACAAAGGTGCACATAAGAAGTAAATGAAACAGTTACAAGTTTTAGAAAAGAGGATGGCTCTGGATAAGAAGTAGCACCTGAAAATTGTTAAATTCAATAGATAATACATAGTCTACTGTAATTTACCTATCCCATTAAGAAATCATTTTATATATTATAGGAAGTATGGCATAATATATAGATGATAATGCATCAGTTTTTACAGTAAGGATAATTGATCTGTATGTCAGGTTTCCTGACGTGAGTGCACACTTCCTGTCTCTCCAATTTTTTTAAAAAAAATTTCCATAGTGACCTCACATAATGCCACTTTTTACTTCATCAAGTTGGAATGTTTCAGTTCATGGCAATGATCATTATTCACATGCTTGTTGTACAACTTCTGAACAAATGATTAATCAATTTGAATAAAAAATTCATATGAAAAATATTATCTTTAAATAAGGTTCATTTATAAGATGTTAAAATGATTTATATGTTGTTCAGCTTTTTATCTGCATCTTTGTGGGCATGTTCAAATTATCAGACAGTCTTCAGGTAATCTTTTTCTATTTTTGTCATCCTTCTAACTTGAGATAAGTTCTTCTCCTGGGGTCTTTGAATAAGGAAGAAAAGCAGAATTTGCATAGATTTGTCAGAATTGGTTGGAATCAAGATGAGAATTCATTTATGCCTTATCATATACTCTTTATTACCACCAGCAATCAAATATGCTATTGTAGCACCACATCACTAGAGCAGTGTCAACTTTATCTGATTTCAGATTACTCAAATTCTCATTATTAAGCATTTTGTAGTAAGTACTAGAAAACAATGTATTTTGTTTAGTCAACTTTAGGGCAGTTGTTTTGTGTGTCCATGTACATTCCAATATACAGTGCACCACTGTCATTTTTTGAGATGTTTTCAGTAGCTCAAATCCTATGACCTGGAGTAAAAATTGATCACAGCTCTGTGAATATAGCCTTAAAGTGAGAGCCAAACAAATGGTGGCCTCATAAAATTTGGAGCTTATGAGAATCATAGTCACTCCCAATTATGAACTTTAAATGAATAAAAGTTTCTTGAAAAAGTATTAATAATTAAATAGATACATATGTAAGTGCTGTGTGTGCAAGTTATTTTTCAGACATGTAACCACACCCTATGTTATCTGTCAGTGTCATGTCCTAAAGTTTTTATGTCATTTAAATTTGACAGTGGTTTATTTGTGTAGTCTTTTTTTTCTCAAATTGCAATTTAAAATAACAGTCTGCTAATTATTCTTTTAATGTGATTGCTATAGTCATCCAGCCAATATAATTTAAAACCACAGAGGATTCGTTGCTATAATTTATTTGCACTGATCATTCTCATAGGACATGTTCAATATTTATTTTGATCACTAAGCTAAAGCCATGTCCTCGTGAAGGAATTTGATTTTGCACAAAATGAACATTATCCTCAGTGCTTAGTATTTATTATTTATAAAAAAATAAAAATGTGCTTAGCAAAAATTTTAAATCTCTGCAACAACAAAAAAACAAAACGAGTCTTTCTCCCTCTTAAGACTTCCATCCTGTCTCCCAGACGTAACCTTGCGTATCCCTCCAGAATTATTCCAGGCATAAATGCAAAATTATGGACATGTATAATGCATACAAACTTGTGCTGTCATTTGCTTTATATCTTGGAGAGCCTTTCAGATTAGCACAACAAATCTGCCTTATTTTTTTAAACAGAGGTATATAGTCTTCCTTTCTGTAGATGTTCATATTTTTCTTTAATAAATTGTCTGTTAAAAAAGCTTAAGGTTGCTTACAGGTCTTCTTCCCCATTTCTAGTACAAATAATGCTGTAAAAATAATCCTACATATATATATCTGAGCTGTGCACAAGTGTATTTATGAAGTAAATATGTCAGTAGAGTTAGTGAGTCAAAGGGCAAGAAAAGTCTAGATTTTGGTAAATTCTTCTTCAGAGAGGAATGCACTAATGAATACTCCCACCAATAATACACAGAAATAAACATTTCTTCATATACATGATAACCTTTATATTCCCAATCTCCTTAATTTATTCCACATGTATTTATTATTAACATTCTCTTCCTGCTTAATTGTGTTCATAGAACTTATTACCATCTGATGCTGCTTACTCACTTTTTAATTTGTTTCTTCTCATTGAGAAATAAGATACACAGGGAGGAATTTTGTCTAATTTGTTCACTTTTTCATCTCTAATATTTAGAAATATTCCTAGAATATCCTGTTTTCTCAATGCACGTTTCTTCAACAAATGAATGATTTTTAATATATAAAATCTAAATAAGACAACACTTTGCTTAAATAAATATATCAGAGTTTTCTCTTGTAAATGAGATTTGTGCCTTCTTACATGGCAATTACTATGATTACTTTTACAACTATGCAAATTTTGTTCTGGTACTTCCAAATTATTTTATGGTAATGATTTTATTTTTATCTTTTATTTTTTAAAATAAAAATTGGAGTAAAGATTCATCTTGTTCTTTCCCCTCAAAGTAGTAACTTTTAAATATCTGTGTTGTTCCCACTGATTTAATTAATCTTTCCAGTGTAGCGAGTTCTGAGTCCTGGGTCTGTTTTATTGTTTTCTATTTTCCATTCTCCTGTAGGCTAATTCTTTGGCTATGTCACATTATACTACTTACTTTTAACTCAATGATACATTTTACTAGGATTTTTCCTTTTTTGAAATGTTATTATTTAAGACTTTTGTAATTTATTGATTTGAGTTTCAAATTGTCATGTTTTCACAAAATGGCGTTTTGAATGGAATCATAATTCATGGGCAATTCAAGAATTTATACAATGATGAATCTTTCTCTTCTTATTCTTGTTTGTTATTAACTTACATTAATTGTACAGGATGTGCATATAGCATACATTAATCATATTCATCCACTCTTCTCTGACCTCACCCTGCTTACCTCTGGTAAGCATTTCACATATGAGAGCCAGAACATGCAATACTTGTCTTTCTGTGTCTGGTTTAATTTTCTTAACATGATGTCCTCCAAATCCATCTTTCTTTCATTCTTTTTCGTAGCTGAATAATACTCCGTTATTAGGTACATATAAATTTATAATTGCTTTATCTTCTGGATGGATTGGTCTCTTGATTATTGTCTTTATTTCTTCTTCCTGCTTTATTCTTAACGTATATTTTTTTCAGATATGAATATAGCTATTATGCTTGCTTTTAGGTTCCACTTGCTTGGAATGCCATTTTCTGTCCTTTCCCATTTCGTCTGTGTGTCTTTACTGGTGAGGAGGATTTCTTGTAGTCAATATATTGTTAGTTGTTTTTTTCTTAACACCATTTAGGGAGTTTGTGTTTTTTAATTGGAGAATTAAGAGCATTTATGCTACGTTAGAATAGAAAGGAATGGACTTGAGCCTGCTATTTTGTTGATTTTTTTCTAGTTGTTTTGAATATTCCTTGCATAGTTTTTCTTCTCTCATTCATCTTAGTGGCTCAATGATTTACTGTATTGATAAATGATTGACTCTTTTCTATTTTTCAGTGGGTATATACTTTTCTAGTGGGATTTATACTTCCACATGCTATCATGATAGTTATATTTTATATATATATATATTTTTTTTTCATTTCTGAGCATAGGACTCCCTTAGCATTTGCTGTAAGCCTGTGTGGTGGTCCTGAATTCCCTTAGTCTTTGCTTACTTACCTCAAGTGGTTTTAATTACTCCTTTGATTCTGAATGACACCCTTGATGAATACAATAATCTTGTGTGACAGTTATTTCCTTTTAGCACTTGAAGTATATAATTCAGTGCCCTCCTGACCTGTAGGATTTTTGCTGAGAAGTCTGCTATTACTCTAATGTGGTTACCTTTAAACATTATTTGGCACTTTCTTCTTATACATTTTTAAATTCTTTCTCTGTTCTATACTTTTGACCATTTAACTGTAATATTTGTGGTGAAGATTTTGTCTGGTTATGTCTATTGGTGATTCTAAATTTTATCTGTGCCTGGATGTTTATGGTTTCTCCAAGATTAGGTAAGTATTCTTTCAAAACAGGTTTTCCATGCCTTGAACCTTTATTTCTTCCCCTTTTGATCTTCTGATGATGTGGCTATTTTATCTTTTAATGGTGTTCCAAAGACCTTGAATGCCATCTTCTTTATTTATTTATTTTTCTTTTCTTCTCTCTGAACATGATATTGTAAAAGACCTGTCTTCAAACTATATTATTCTGCATAATTTAGTCTATTTTTCAGAATTTCAGGTGAACTTTTTAATCTATTGAGCTCTTCATCCCTAACATTTCTCATTGGGTCTTTTTCAAAATCTCGTTGCTGAATTTCTCATTTATATACTGCATTTTCTTCCGAATTTTATTTTGATATTTATTTACATTCTGTTGGAACTACTTAAACTTTTTTTTCTTTTTATTAGTTACAATTGAGGGGGAATCATTGTTAAACAATCAAGAACAAATGTATATTTACATAGTTATCCAAAGCTGATGCCATGTCATGGATGCCCCCCTTGGGTTCCCTGTGATTCTATGTTTCCCCCAGAAGAACCCCTGAGTTAAATGGACATCTTGTGGATATCAGAAATCTTCTTCCGAGATGATTCCCCCATATTCCCACCCTCCAGACTCTTAGATGTCCTTCCTAATCCCTCCCCCTTGTCCTGTACCCTATGCCTCCAGGTATCCTAGGCAATGATCCTCCTATTTGCATAAAAATTCATACAATTTGAGGTTATTATTAGCCATCTAACATTCTGTTTCCAGATGTACTCTAGCTTCTACAAATGAGAGAAAACATTCAGCCCTTGAGTCTCTGAGATTGGGATACTTAGCATAATTTTTCCCATCTCCATCCAATTGGCTGCAAAAGCCATAATATCATTTTTTCTAATGGCCGAGTAGTATTCCACTGTATATATGTACCAAAGTTTTTGAATCCACTCGTTGAGTGAGGGGCATCTGGGTTGGTTCCATAGTCTAGCTATAGTAAATTGAGCTGCTATAAACATTGATGAAGCCATATCTCTATAGTTTGCTGATTCTAACTCTTTTGGGAAAATACCCAGGAGTGGGATAGCTGGGTCATAAGGTGATTCCAGCCCTAATTTTTTGAGGAGTCTCCACACTGCTTTCCAGAGTGGCTGAACCACTTTGCAGTCCCACCAGCAGTGTAACAGTGTTCCTCTTTTCCCACATCCCCTCCAGCATCTGTTGTTAGAATTTTTCATTTTTGCCACTCTAACAGGAGTGAGTTGGTATCTCATTGAAGTTTTGATGTTCATTTCCCTTATAGCTAATGAAGTAGAGCATTTTCTCATATATTTACGGGCTTTCTGGACTTCCTATGGTGAGAAGTTTCTTTTTAGATTTGTAGCCCATTTATTGATTGGATTATTTGTGATTTTAGTGTTTAGCTTTTTTAGCTCTTTGTATATTCTGGATATTAGCTCTCTGTCCAAGGTGTAACAGGCAAAGATTTTCTCCAAATCTGTAGGTTCTCTCTTGATACTCTTGACTAAATCTTTAGCTGTGCAAAAGCTTTTTAGTTTAATTGCATTCCATTCATTTATTCTTGACTTTACTGCTTGAGCCATGGGAATTTTGTTAAGGAAGGTGCCGTTGACTCCTATGTCATGTAGTGTTGACCCTACTTCTTTTTCTAGTAAATTTAAATTTTTTGGCTTAATATCCAGATCTTTGACCCATTTTGATTTAATTTTTGTGCAGGGCAAAAGGTAAGGATCCAGCTTCAGTTGTCTACATATGGCTGTCCAATTTGTCCAACACCATTTGTTGAACAGGCTATCTTTCTTCCACACTATGCTTTTGCCCCCTTTATCAAATATCAAATAGTTAAATATATGGGGGTTTGTCTCAGAATCTTCTATTCTATTCCACTGCTGCTTTTACTACCATGACCCTGTAGTATGATTTCAGGTCAGGGATTGAGATACTCCCTACTTCTTCCTTCCTGCAGAGTAATGTTTCGGCTAGTCTGGGTCTTCTGTTATTTCATACGACTTGAGAATTGCTTTTTCTATATCCGTGAAGAATGCCGTTGGTATCTTCATGGGGACTGTGGTAAATCTGTATAGGGCTTTGGGTAGAATAGCCATTTTTATTATATTAATTCTGCCTAACCATGAGCATGGAATGTTTTACCATCTACTCAGGTCTTCTGTAATTTCATTTTTTAGTGTTTGATAGTTTTCTTTGTAGAGGTCCTTAACATCCTTTGTAAGGTTAATGCCCAAGTATTTCATTTTTGGGGGGTAGATGGTGAATGGGAGAGATTTCCTGATTTCTTCTTCTGCGGATTTGTTGCTGGAGTAAAGGAAAGCTAGTGACTTACTAGTGTTGATCTTGTAGCCAGTTACTTTGCTGAAATTGCCTATGAGCTCTAGGAGTTTTCTGGCTGAGGTTATTGGGTCTTCTAGGTATAGAATCATGTCATCATCAAATAGAGATAACTTAGCTTCTTCTTTTCCAATGTGAATTCCTTTGATTTCCTTGTCTTGCCTGATAGCTCTGGCAGGGGTTTCAAGGACTATATTGAACAAGAGTGGTGAAAGTGGACAGCCTTGTCTTGTTCCTGAATTCAGTGGAAATGCTTTCAGTCTTTCTCCTTTGAGGATAATGTTGGTTATGCATCTGTTGTAAATGGATCTGACATAGGTAAAGTATCTTCCCTTGATCCCTATCATCTCTAGAGTTTTGAGCATAAAGTGTTGAATTTTATCAAATGCCTTCTCTGTGTCAATTGAGATGATTATATGATTTTTGTTTTTAATTCTGTTTATGTGATGAACTACATTTATTGATTTGTGTATGTTGAACCAGCCCTGTTTTCCTAGAATGCAGCCCACTTCATCATGATGTATTATCTTTTTAATGTGCTTTTGTATCCAATTAGTTGGAATTTTATTAAGGATTTTTGCATCAGTGTTCATCAGGGAAATTGGTCTGTAGGTTTCTTTTGTTGAACTGTCTTTGTTGGATGTTGGTATCAGTGTAATATTTGCTTCATAAAAAGTGTTTGGGAGTGCTCCCACTCTATCAGTTTCATGGAAGAGCATGTAGAGGATTGATGTTAGCTCTCCTGTGAAGGCTTGGTAGAATTCTGCCATATATCCATTTGGTCCTGGGATTTTCTTTTTTGGAAGGGCTTTGATTGCAGTTTCGATTTCACTATCTGTGATGGTTGGTTTAGATTTTCAATGTCCTCCTGGGTTAATGAATGGATGTCATATGTATCCAAGTACCTGTCCATGTCCTCCAGATTATTAAACTTGGAAGAGTATAAATTTTCAAAATAGGTTCTGATAATCTTCTGGATTTTGGTTGAGTCTGTGGTGATATCATCATTTTCATCGTTGATTTTGTTGATTTGCTTCAGCAGTTTGTTCTTCCTTTTAGTGAGGTTGGCAAGGAGTCTGTAGATCTTGTTTATTTTTTCAAAGCTCCAACTTTTTGTTTTGTTAATAATTTGAGTTATTTTTTTGTTCTCAATTTCACTGATTTCAGCTCTGATTTTAGTTACTTCCTGTCTTCTATTAGCTTTGGGATTGGATTGTTCCTCTGTTTACAGGCATTTGAATTGTAGCATAAGGCTATTTATCTGGGCTCTTTCTAGATTTTTGATGTATGCACTCAGTGCTATAAATTTACCTCTTAAGAATGCCTTCATACTGTCCCAGGAATTTTGATATGTTGTTTCCTCATTCTCATTCAATTCCAAGAACTTTTTGATTTCTGCTCCGATTGCTTCCTTTATCCATCCTTTGTTTAAGAGAGAATTATTCAATTTCCAAGTATTTGAGTAGTTTCTGTTATTTTTCTTATTGTTGATTGCTAAGGTCATAGCATTGTGGTCTGACGGAATACATGGGATTATATCCACATTTTTGTATTTGTTAAGATTACCTCAGAGAACTAGAATATAGTCTATTTTAGAAAGGATCCATGAGCCGCTGAGAAGAAGGTAAATTCAGCTGTCTTAGGATGGAAAATTCTGCAGATATCTGTTAAGCCCAATTTATTAATAGAGTTGTTCAGATTGGTGATGTCTTTATTGATTTTTTTGTTTTGATGATCTGTCTAGAGTTGATAGTGGTGTGTTGAAGTCCCCCAGAATTATTATGTTGAAATCAATGAAGGGGATTAATGTCCTTAAGTATTTTTTCCATATATTTGGGGGGCTTGTAATTGGGGACATAAATGCTAATTATTGTTATTTCTTCTTAGTGAACTGTCCCTTTTAGTATGATAAAGTTTTCCTCTTTGTCCTTTCTGACTAGTTTTAGCTGGAAATTAATTTTATCAGAAATTAGGATCGCCATACCAGCTAGCTTTTTTGGGCCTCAGGCCAGGTAGAAATCTTGCCAACCTTTCACTTTCAGTCTGTGTCTATTTTTGAGTGTTAAGTGTGTCTCTTGTAGACAACATATTGTTGGATTTTCTTTTTTTGATCCATTGAGACAGTCTGTGTCTTTTAATTGGGGCATTGAGGCCATTCACATTCAGAGTTAGCATAGATATGGGAGGCTGAGCCTCAGAGTTTGTGACTATTACAGAGTTTTGAGTCATCTTGGAAGTTATTTTCTTTGTAATGTGGTTATTGACTCGCCCTTGTTTTAGGATTTAGGGTATTATTAGCATTTTCTTCTAAATGAAGAATATCCTTGAGAATATTCTGTAGTGCAGGATTTGTGTTCATGTATCTTGCTAACTTGAGTTTATTGTTGAAGTATTTAATTTCCCCATCACATTTAAAGTTGAGTTTTGTAGGGTAAATTATTTTTGGCTAGAAATTGCTGGTTTTTAAGGCTTGAAAAATTTTGTTCCAAGCTCTTCTGGCCCTCATTGTTTGATCTGAAAAATCCATAATGATCTTAATTGGTTTGCCTCTGAATGTGACTTGGGGCTTTTGTCCAGCTGCTTTTAGAATTCTCTCTTTAATTTCTCTGTTATTCATGTTGTATATGATATGTGTTGGTGAATTTCTCATTTGATTAGGCCTGTTTGGTGTTCTGTAAGCTTCATGGATGTGATATTCTGTGTCAATTGTAAGGTGAGGGATGTTCTCATTTATGATTTCACTTAAAAGATTCTTAATGCCTCTTGTTTGCTGTTTGGCATTTTCATCCAGGCCAATGACTCTCAGGTTATTTCTCCTCATCTTGTCAAATATTATTTGGAAGTTCTGGTCATTTATTGAAAGTTTCTTTTCTTGTCTATCCTCCTTGAACTCGACATTGCTTAGCCTATCTTCATTATCTGATCTATGTTCTTCAAGAGCTGAAGTTCTATTTTCAGTGGAGTTTACTCTGTTGTCAGTATCATCCAGTGAAGATTTGATTTGGTTGACCATGCTTTTCAATTCTGATAGCTCTGGTACATCTCTTTTCAGGATGTCTAACTCTTTGTAGAGCTTATCTTTCATCTCATGGAATTGCTTCCTTATTTCCTAATAAAAGTTTTCTCTCGTCCCTTGAAACTGTTGTCTGATCTCTTTCCTTAATTCTTCTTTCAACTCTTTGATTGAGTTACTAATCATAATGTTGATACAATATCTTTGGTTTTCATCTAGGGCCCTGGCCATGAGGTCCTTGGGTGGTGAGCTTTGAGTTTGAGGAGAGGAGTTATTTCCCCATTTCCTCATTTTCAGATACAGGGGATGTGGCTTCAACACTGACTATGTTAGTTACTGTTGAAGAGGTTATTGGAGCTTCTTATGCCTGTGCTTCCTTGGGCTGGAGTGCTACTTGGGAAGCACAGCTCAACACCTGCCAGTCCAGTCAATGAAGAAATGTTGGTCTGTAGTTGCATATACTAAACAGTTTCAACTAAAACAGTTATAATAGTGATTAGCACCTACAAGAGCAGTTTTCTTCCATGAGAGTTCTCACATTATGTTAAGCTAGCCAGCAAATACCCATTTTGAAGAATGACCTTCACTTCAGTTAGCAGGGCCTTTGTAGATGGGGGGAAATATAATCTATAAATCCAAGAAAGTGCAGTAGGGAGGCTGTGTAGAGCTCCTGACTTAGAAAAGAACAAGAAGGTGTTAGAATGGATTCAGCTATTCAATTAGGAATAATGAAATGATAAAAATGGGTGCGAGTAGGTTAACGGCTTTGAGTGAGAAAGAGAGAACAACATATAGTTTAGGAAAGGAAGGGAAGAAGACGTTGAGTCATGGTTCATTTCAACCCAAGGAGATTATGAGCTAGTTTGCTATCTTGACCTATTGTGGACAGTGAGAAAGTGCAGGAGGAATAGGACCTGCTCAGGAGAGAAAGAGCAAGGAAAAAAAGTGAAAGAAGAAAAAAGAGAACAAAGAGAAAGTAAAAGAAAAAATAAAGGAAAAAAGGGGAAAAAAGAAAAAAACAGGCCCTAGGGGAAGCAGGGATAGCAGTGGTAAAATATAGGAGGGGTAGAAGAGATAGTAATAAGATTTGGGTGCTCACACAAGGGTAGAAGCACACATAGGTAAAATAAGGAGGTCAGGCACAGTATACTTCGGATACTAAATGCAATGACCAGAATCCCTCCTTTCAAGAAAGAGGACAAGGAAATGAACAAACACACAAAGACAAACATTAAAACAAACAGGAACAGAAAAAAGAGAAGAAAAATAAAAACAGAAAAGGAGAGTGAGAAGATCCAGAAAACAAAAGAAAAAACAAAAATGGCTAGTATTTATATATGTCCATCAACCGATAAAGTGTTCCAGCTAATGCACCAATACATGTTGAGAAGAGGATAAAAACAGAAGGCAAAAAAGGAAGGAAAAAAAGGAAAGAAAGCAAAAAAGTATATATCTATGCAAAATCAGACAAAAAGTAAAAAATTCTTAATGAACACTTGGAACTATAGACAGTAAGGGTGTCTCTGAGTCCTTTGGAAGGAGATGGTCATTGTCCTGGGTGTTGATATGAATGTCTCTCAGGCTGTGGCTATGTGATCTCACAATGAGTACTGGGGTGTCCTCAGATTCCTGGGATTTCTAGAAGGGGGTTCCAATGAAGAGGACTGGTTGTGGTAAGCCCTGAAATTTGCCATCCTCCCAGAGGAGCTGAAGTCAGAGGACTTAATGAGCAGGGAGTATGGATGTTTTCTAGTCTCCCTCTGCTGGGAGATGCATACACTGTCTCTTGTGGCAGAAGACTCAGAGCCTTTATCTTGTCAAGTGATCCTTCTGGCTGGGGGTGGTGGACAGGTCTGGGGATTGCTCACCTTTATTCCATAAACCTAAGTCCCCCTAAGCAACTTGGAGATTGGGCCTGGCCAAGGCCTTCTCTTCCTGGATCGAACTGATGTCAGTGTCTGTCTGCTGATGCAATTTTCAGAGCCTGCTCTAAAAAGCCAGAGAGTGCTGTCTCCTGAAGCTGGGAATGGAGACTCTGCTTTCCCACCGGGCAGCCTGTTCTGCTGGGGACCACTGTGGGCCACTTCCCAGCACTGGTCTCACCCAGACGCAGTGTGTGAGCTGGGTGGGTGACTGCAAATGCACTCCCTGATGCTCTGTTTTTATAAAGCATGGGAACCCCCATGGTGATGTGAATGCTGTGTCTGTTTACTTCCACTCCTGCTACCTGCCTCTCACTGTTCACCGTGACTGCCCGCACCCTGCCAGCCCACTAGCCTGAAGCCCACCAACCTGTCAGCCCACCAGCCTGCTAGCCCTGCGAGAGTAAACAAAGGCAATTGGCTGTGTCCCTGGTGGGGCAGATAAAATCTTTTTTTTCTGCACACAAATCTCCCAGGACTCAACTCCTCAAAAAACCTTTGCAAACTAGCACTAGAAGTTCATAAATATAATTCCCAGAATGCACCTCGAAAAACTGAACATAAAGTGGAATTTTCCCATTCAAACTTGAAGCCCCAGGAAAAGCCGCCTCCCTTCAGCTCACCATCTTCCTCCTCCACTCCTTAAACTTTTAAAAAATTAATTCTGAAAAATTCTGTGTTGGGCACTCTATTCACTTTGATATCTTTGGAATCCATTTCTAGAGAGTTATGATACTTAGATTGTGTTGTAGCTCCTTTTTGCATATTTTTTGTGTTCCTATATTGAGATTTGCACATGTGCTAGAATTTCTACTGGTGTTTTCTTTTTTTGGGTGGGGGTGATGGGCTTCTTTGTAAAATGGCTTTCTCTTGATGTGTCTTGAAGAAGAGATGTGTTATAGAATGCTGAGTTCATTTCCAGCTGAGCATCGTAGTGGAATCTGCACAGTGTATACCCTATGAGATTCAGCCAGTCTTACTCTATCTGTGGATTATGCAACCATGGGGACACTCACAGTTTAGGTAGATGTGGTGATGACAACAGAGTGTGTGTGGGGTACAATGAGAGTGGTGGTCCCTATTGGGTGGTGGTTACTCAGGCACTCTGGACACTGGCTCTGCTGCTTGAAAGAGTCTGTGGTACTGCTTGAAAGAGTAGTGGTGATGGACTTGAAACATTTGTCGCTGACTAGACAATGGTGCAGGCCCTGGTGTTTCCATGGGGAGACGCAGAAGAAGGAATCCTAATATCATTTCTGTGGAAGTCTCAGAAAGTCTTGTTAGTAGTGCATAATCAGAAAAGTTATGGGGTGTACTATGGTGGGGACCTGTCTAGGTGCAGTGGCAGCAGGAGTTGCGTTGTCCCTTTCTGCAGCCACTGTAGGCATGCTCACCTGGGAGTTGGATGGCAGTGCTTCCCTAGCCATGCAGGTCTGGGGATGTGGTGATGGCCAGGAGCTTTTCCCCACTGATTTCTTCAGCTATATAGGGACCAAGCAGGGGAGGGATAAAGCTGGAACAGGGCAAATTTTCTTGCAGGAGAGTTTGAGTGTGGAGATGGCCAACATCCATCAAAATTCCCCTCAGGATGTTCTTAGGTTGGGTACCCCATTTTGGGGGCAACAGAGGTGCAACATTGCATAAGATCACCCAAGTGTTGCATAAGACCACCCCAGGCTGCCTTTCTGGGTAGGGGCACAGTAGAACCACAGAATTCTTTTCTTCCTTATTAGTAACAGGTGTGCATGAGTAGTGCAGGGAGAGGGTTGGCAAGAACCAAATGGTGCCTTTAGTCCTGGCATGGACATGAAGCCACAGTGGCTGACAGCACCCTTGGTCTTAGAGGTCAGGCTCCCTGATACCTTGATTCTTTAGGGCAGTGCAATGGAATGTCTCTGAGGACCCCAAGGATGGGTACATGCAAGGGTTTTAGACACCTACAACAGTTCAAATTCAGAAAAATGGTCCTTAATAAGATGGCTCTTGGGGCTGGAGTGGTGGCTCAGTGGTTCTGGAGCTTGCCTGACATATACAAAGATGTGAGTTTAAACTCCAGAACCACATACATAACAAAGCATTGGAACAATGAAAGCCTGAAAGTGAATAAAATTGATTCTCTCTTTCTTTCTCTCACAGTTCTTCTCTCTGGAAGAAGAAAAAAAAAATGGCTCCTAGCTATAGCACCCTGGGGATTTGCTGGGAGAAGTGAGTTGCTTTTCCAAAGCTGAACTACAACTATGCAGATTTCAGGTTTCTTGTGTATTTAGGCTGTAACCCTGCAATGGTTGTGACTTTCCAATAGCTAGGATCACCAGTATCCAAGAACAGTGTCCTGGGCCTTTCTTTCACCTTTCCTCCTGGTGAGAAGGAGTCCCACTCCCCCCACTGGAGCTGTTGGGTATTTTGTTTCTCTTACTGTGCTGATATCCTGAGTCTCTGAATTTTGCAAGATTTCTGCTTTTCATCCTTTTGATTTCAAGTGTTCTAGGGTCAGTCACCACAGTAGGAAGCCATACACCTACTGCTTTGGTTCCTCTTCCTGTGGATGTATGTGAGTGCTGGGTGCCTCTATCCAGATATTTTGCTATAATATTGAGACATTTTGGTCAAGAAATCTTTCAATTTATTAAAGACTTTTAAAATTTTTAAGTTTTTCCATAAATTTATTTCTAGATATTTACTGTGGCTCTTGTATATAAAATTTATTGTCAATATATTCTCTACTATTTACTTTTGTGTACAGTACTCCTATGGAGCTCTTGCAATTTCTCAGCTGATGCTATTAGTTTTCTCATACAGAAATCCTATCATCTGAAAAATAATGAATTAATTTACCCCATTTCAGTTATTTCCTTTTAAAATATTTCATTGTAGTGTGAAGAATTACTATAAAAATAGAACCAGAAATTATATAGAAATCATATTAATTAAGAGTTTTCCTCTGGAGGACTGGAGTGGTGGCTCAGCAGTTACAGCGCTTGCTTGGCATGTGCAAAGATGTGGGTTTGAACCCCAGCACCACATACACAATGAGATGTCAGAGCAATGAAAGCCATGTGAAAAACTAAATAAAATTGATTCTTTCTCTCTTTTTCACTGTCCCTCTGTCTTAAAAAAAAGTTTTCTCTGGGTTGTAAGGCAAACTATTTTATCTTTTTTTTTTTTTTGAGTTGTAGGGGAGATAGAAAGAATCAATTTTATTTAGTTTTCAATCTGGCCTTTATTTCTTTGATATTTAGTTGTGTATGTGGTGCTGGGGCCTCAACCTGGGTCCTCGCACAAGCCAGACAAGCACTCCAACTGCTTGCTGAGCCACAGTTTCAGCTCCCAGACTATTTTATCAATACCTATGAAATATCAGAGCTTCATTATCATATCCTTATCCTGATTTCAAACTAAATGTGTTCAACTATTTTATAAATAACGGATTAAATTTCTGAATCTTGAGATTTTAAGAAAAAATAAGAAAATGATTAAAATGCTGAAAGAAGACATGGGGCTGGCCTTAAAATAGGCATACACTGATAGAACAGAGAAACAAAATAAAACTAAGCTTATATGAGTAACTAATTTTTGACAAACAACCAAGAAGACACCATGAGAAAGTACTTTCAATAAATGGTGCTTGTAAAATTGGATATTCACCTGCAAATGAATGAAATTGGATCCTTACACTTAAAAAAAAAGAGAGAGAGAGAGTCAAATGAATTAAAGGCCTAATCATAAGACCTGAAGACTGTGAAATTCCTAGAAGGAACATAAAAGAAAAGCTCACTGATATTTGTTTTGGCAATGATTCTTTTGGAGCACACCAAAAACACAGACAACAAAGCAAAAATAAACAAGTGGGACTATATTAATCTAGAAAGATCTGCACAACAAAGGAAATAAGAAAAATTGATCCAGAGAAATATTTGTATATCATAAAGGTTGATATTCAAAATATATGAGGAATTTACACAAATAAATAGAATAAAACTCAATTGAACAATGGGCAAAAGTGCTGAGTAGGGATTTCTCCAAAGACAATGCAGAAATTGCTTAGAGGTATATGAAAGGCACTCAAATATCCCCCAGACTTTGGGAAATAAAAGCTGCAACCACAGTCAGATAAAATAACTTATTCAAATGACAAGAAATAACTGGCGTTGTGAGAGTGTGCAGAAAGGGAGTCCTTGTAAATTATTGGTGAGATGTAGCAAGGTGCAGCTGCTGTGGAAAACAGTATAACATTGCTAAAGTAATTCAAAATACAACTACCACAAAGCTGAGTAATCCCCTTTCTGGATGTATACCTCTCCCCCAAAGGAAATCACCACCTAGTAATGATAACTACACTCCCATGTTCATCAAAGCTTTATTTACAATACTTAAGATGTGGAGACAACTGCAGTCAATCAACAAAGAAATGAATAAAGAAGTTTTGGTGTATATGCACAAGGGAATATTATTCACTCTTAAAAAAGAGGAGCTCTTATCATTTGCAACAACCTGGGTAACCTTAGAAGACATTATACTAAGTGAAATAAGCCAGACATGGAAAACATATTGTGTTATCTCACTTGTATGAAGAATCTTATGGAAGAATTACATAGAAAGTGGGAGTGAAACAGTGGTTACCAGGGGCTGTGGGGAAGGGAGAAATAGGAAGATGTTGGTAATAGAGTACAAACTTGTAATAATGTAGGGTGAATAAATCTAGAGAGTGAATGTACAATAAGATGATATAAATGGCATTGTGCAGTATTCAGGTAATTTGCCAAGATAGTACATTTTAGATACTCTTAGCACAAAAAGGAATCCCCCCCCCCAAAAAAAGCATAGGGGCTGGAGTAGTGGCTTGGCAGCACTTGTCTGGCATGTGCTAGGATGCAGGTTAGAAACCCAGCACCACATACACAATGAAGCGCCAGAGCAACAGAAGTCACGTGAAAAACTAAATAAAATTGACTCTCTCTTTCTCTCTCACTGTCCCTCTCACTTTAAAAACAAAACAAAACAAAAAGAAGTAAAAAACTGAGAAAAGTATATGAAATGACAGATATGTTAATTTCCTTGACTGTATTAGTCACCATGTGTATTAAGTATATCAAAAACTTATATATGATAAATATACACAGTAAAATAATAGAGTATTAGGTATTGGTAATAAAATGCATTCTTAGCTGGCTACTGTGGTGAACACCTGTGATCCCAGTGACTTGAGAATCTGTGGCAGGAGGATTGCAAATTTGAGACCAGCCTCAACAATTTATCGAGGCCCTAAGAAACTTAGACCCTGTCTCAAAATAAAAAAAAAAATTAAAATGGTAGCAGATGTGGCTTAGTGTATAATGGCCTCCTATGTTCAATTCCCAGTACCAAATAGATAAATAATAAAAATAAATATGCATGATTTAATTTTCTTTTTTTGTTTGCAGATCACAAAGCAATTTTTTTTTTTAAGAGAGAGAGTCAGTGAAAGAGAGAATCAACTTTATTTAGTTTTTCATCTGGTTTTCATTGGTCTGTCACTTGGTTGCGTTTGTGGTGCTGGGGTTCAAACCCAGGTCCTTGCACATGGCAGGCAAGTGCCGTAACCACTGAGCCACTGCTCCAGCCCCACAAAAGCAGTTTTATGATAATATGAAACATAAAATTAAACTATAAAATTAAATTTCAAAATATATACTAACAAACATTTATTTCCCAACAAAACATAATATCCCATGCCACTTTCTATTTGCCAATGAATTTTGCCCTTTCCTCTTGTAGTTTTAAAATTGTACTTTTTATTTTGTAATTCTTTAACGTTATTTTCATAAGCACAGTTTTTCCCAGTTTAAATGGTAGCATACATTATTATCTATGATGATAAAATTCTACAATAATTTTTGAATGTGTAAATGTGACTACACATTTCTAGGCAGATTAGTTTTGCAATCCCAGGGCTGCTCTCTCAGATTTCCAAAAATTTTGTGGGTTGAAATAACAGGAACTTGTTCTCTCACAGTTCTGGAAGACAAGGGTTCAAAATATAAATGACAATTCTAAAAGCATGGAGTATAATGCTTTAATTCAGTCTCCAGTATTATCTCTTCCCATCCCTTCCTCCCAAATGGAATTTAAGCATTTGCTGATGCTTTTAGATGAAACCAAAAACATCATGCTGCGTGAAACAAGCCAGACTCAGGAAGTCAAGGGATAAATGTTTTGTCTTTATGTGGAAGCTAAACTAAAGTAAGGAATAAAAGTGGAGGGAAGGGATCCCATGAAAATAGAAGGGAGATCAGAGGAGCAGAAGGGCATTGAGAGGCAGGGAAGAGGAAAAGGTAAAGGGAGGAACGGTGGAATGAGATCTATCACTTATGCTATATATACGTGTATGAATTTACCACAGTGAATTTCACCTACATGTACATTTGTAAAGCAGTAATTAAAAATAACTATAACTAAAGAGAAGGAACACCAGCAAAGCAGAGGAAGAGGAAGCAGGGAGTTAGGGGTGGAGGGAAAGAGGAAGTATTGGGTACTCATGGGTTCTAGTTCATGCTTATATGATTATGTCAAAATGAATCCTGATATTATGTATTACTACAATGCTGATAAATAAAACCTAGAAATTTGCAGCCTGGACCTCACTCACATCTCCTAGTCTTTCTGAATCCCTCTAATTCCTGCCTCATAGCTGTAAAAATAAGAAAAAAGAATAATGGCACGGGCGTAAATTCAGGTGGAGATATTTATTGGGATCTGCTGCTCCCAGGCCAATTTCACCCTGGGCTGCCATAATGAGGGTAAGCATGGGAAGTGATGGCCAGCAGGGGAAACGGGCATGCAGGGAGAATGGCGCTGGACCTTCACCAGGTAGCTGGTTTTATTGGTTTAAGGGAGGAGTTGATGGGGTTGGCCTTTCAGAGATTAGCTGGTGGATCCATCAATCCATTGGAGCTTGTCTGCCAGCGTCTTGATTGGCTGTTCTTTTCTGGTGCAAGCTGCCCTTTGCCCTGCCCCTTAGCCAACTGGCATCACCTCATGTCTTGACTGAAGCCACGCCCTGAGCCAGGTGCCATGATGCAGTGACCATGTGGGCTAGCTGAAGTCATGCCCACATCTGGCCTAACAATAGCAATGTTCAGATCACAGGCAGCAAACTGAAAACAATGTGGCTCCTCAGTTAACCAGAGGCAGATGAGGGAACGGATGGATTCCTGAAAACAAGTGGTGGTTGCTTGTAAATTTTTTTTACTCAAAGAAAGAAAAGTGAGAGTTGAAAGGCCAAGGAGTTGAAGTGTAGAAACAAAAGTGTAAATTTAAGTTA